>CAKNXH010052221.1:0-12166 GCA_932178445.1 Andricus quercusramuli | reverse complement strand
GGAATAAACGTATCTTAGGTCATTTAATTATGTGGCGAGAATACGAACAAGCTGGACAAGTTATTGTACGATACAAGGTGACCAATATAAAGGGTCCTGCTTTCTGGAATTCCTTACCAGAAATTGAATTAATAAGGGAGGTTTTGATGGAGGAGCTGGACGTCTATGGGCTAAATGGCATATTGCGTCTTGGAAATTACTTCTTCAGGATGAATAAGTCGAATCTGGTTCATGTAAGTACAATGAGAAAAAAAACGCTTGAATTAATGAAATATTCCTTTGAAGCATCAAACGGTGCTTTCGCCCTTGCGCAAATGTATATGAGTAATTCTCCGCATAAAGGTCACTCTTGCTTCACATTGTAATACCTTTGTGAATATTTGTTAAATTGCTTTATAATTTGGCAAACCTAATATCGTTTTGATAACATATGGACCAGAAGCCTGAGGCCAACACAGATTTTTTTACCCGAATGATTTACTAAACAAGCATTAAATACTTGAAAAAACGCCCTTTCCTTGTTCCCCACTTACGAATTGCTAAGTTTCAGGAGAATCATCGAAGCCGAGGGTATTACATTCGTATATGAACCGATGGTAACATTTGCAAGGTTCATATTTAAACTAACCTAAAACATGTTAAACATTAGCGCATTTTTATTATGTGTCATTGCACGCTCCAGGTAAATTGGACACTTTTCGGAAAAATATACCAATTTCAACCTAACACATTTTTCAAGGGATGAATAGTGAACAATTCTCCTGAAGGACTTTTCTATTTATTCTTTTGAACAAGTACAATTAATGGATGAAACACAATGGACGAAACACAAATAGGCTAACCATATTCCTCATGATTGTTCATCAAACAAATATTTTATTAACATTATTCTATTTTGAAATACTTGAAATTGTTAAGGAATGAAATATCTAATGCATTTCGGCATGGAAAAGTTCGAAGGTAAAAATTAATAATAGTTTGGGGCCTCGCTTCATGAGCTGTGACCCGGCTCTGAGCTGTTAGTGTCGACACTACTTGTATTTCAGTGTATTTGTATCATGGAGTCTGTTTATTTGATAAGTTAATACTCATTTCGATAGAAAACAGTCCATGAATCCTAATTCTAAGAGAAAACCTGAAAACTCTGAAAGAAATTGTATACAAAAAATGAAAATAATATTTTTAAGCTCAAATATTTTAAAAATTTGCTTATTCTAGCACCAACTAATATGCGTCATACAAAAAAAAACCTATTTTAGAATAGTTTTGCAAAAAAAGTTCCTTCTATCGAAAGTGAAAATATTATTAGGTTATCGAAAACATGATGAGCCTCGACTGAATATTTCAGCGACTTAATAGCAAACAAATTATAAACTTAACTATTTGTGAAATTTAGAGCAACCGATATGTGTCCTATAAATCGATAGCATCATGCTTTAAATTCTGAAGTGTAATGCTACACGGAAAAATGTAGAAAGCAGTAGTAGACAAAATTAGTGTATTCACTTTCATGCATTGTTAACTTGAAGTTTACTTCTTCGCATTGTTCAAGAAACAATTTGAATGGTTTTCGATACTATAAGAGATAGTGATCAGAGAATATACAAAACCAAACTGCGAAAAGAAGGATCATTGAAACAAGCAGTTTCAATACCTATTTGAAATAGTACGGCTAAACATGTAAGCTGTCATGAATAATTAATTTTCATGGTAAACAAAGAATTGTGTGTTTGAATTTTGCAAGTAAGTTCAATCTCCTTCTTCGCATCACAGTAAGAACTACGCGGAATTTTCAGCCTGAAGATTCAAAATGGTATGTAAATAAGTTCAGTGGCTCAACTAGAAATGTGCAGGCCCCCTCCGAATTTTTTTTTAGGAAGTCCGTTTGAAATTAGAAAAGAAGGCCGATTAATAACTTACTTCGCAGTAACTATTTTTGGTTCTCAATCTAGGTAGCTAGACAGGGTTCGATTTCTTAACGGGGAGGATTTTTCATAGCGTTTTAGCGTGTCATTATATTCACATTGTTCACGTGTATGGTTACAAAAGTAACGAAGTTTAACTGTATGGTACACTGCCATAATCTATAGGGATGTTCTGAATGTCAAAAAACTTTATTTGACGTATGTTCCTGCAAGTGCCAAATGCACCTTCAGTGTGATTGCAACAAACCAATAGATAAATATACCTGTGATCAGCCGATTGGAATCGACTGTTCTTGCCCTGTCGACAGGAAAGTTCCGGTGATTGAGAGAGAAACTTCTTTACACACAACGCCATCACAGAATTGGCAAGATAGGAACAGTTGACCAAAAGGAGTGTGAAAATATTAAAAAGAAGCTGGCAAGAAAAGCAAAACAAATAAGACAAGAGGGTGCTAGGACACAGGATTTCATATTAGGTTCAGATAAACCTCTGGGACACAAATGAATACAGTGTTTGCCAATACTGTTATCGCTGGCGACAGGTACGGCGTATCAGACAGGGTAACGGCAGCTATCGCCTCCAGTATTCTCTCCGATTTGGGCGCAATATCTGAAACAAACGAAGCACAGGTTATTGACAAGAATAAAATAAGATGGGCGAAGTCTCTAGTTTGGAGTAACTTAAAGAATGAGCAGTAAGAGAAAACGGACGTACATTCTAGAGGCCTAGACTTCAATGGGCGCTCAGATGACAATCTTGTTATTGAGACAAGAGGCTTTCAAAAGTATAGAAAACTCACGAAAGAGGAGCGCATTTCAGTTATTGAGGAACCGGGCAAAAACTGAATACTGAATTTAGTATACGTATATACTTAAGACTGAACAACCTAGCTGATTTTACTTGGAGGAAGCCAGTGTTTTCTTTTGTCAAGGGACCGGTTTTCTTGAATCAAGAAAAAAAAATCAGAACAGCTAACTGAATCATGAATATATCTACCCTAAGCAAAAATGCATTGGATTTTATAAACAAATCATTGAAAAATTGACAATTATACGTTTTTAAAATAAAATAATCAAGAATGCATGGAAGAAGCACACAAATATTTTTCATCCAAACACCGTGAGTCATTTTTTTAATTATAAAAATGTATGTATCACACAACAAGATTTATCTTCATATTCCAAACTTTTAAATATTTCCATATAGTAAGCTAATAATATAGAATATACAGGTGACTCAACATTTATTTTTCTTCGTTTCTATCAAAGATGCTTTAGATATAATAGTATATGCGTTTAATCGTATTCGGAAGAACCAGTCATTGTATGCACAGTAGATACTATCAGATCGAAAATATCTTTGTTTGACGAAAGTCATTCCCTCTATAAATTGAAAAGATACTTTGTTGATTCATCTAATAAGATGCATTTTAGTTAGGAATTTAAGTTTGAAGAATGAAATTCTGCTCAAGAAGTCGCAAAGCAAATCGTTGTGTTCTGTGTTTGGATGCTCTAGTAAAGTCTGCGAAGTCTAAAATCTAACATATAAATTATTTGAAGAATCTAATAAAATTCTGGAAACGCCTTATTCATTAAGAAAGAAAGTGCTTCAAAAAAAAGACATCCAAAAAATTATTTTCAGAATTATTTTATAAGTCTCAAATATGACTGTTTTTGCTTAAAACCATGATTTTCAAGAGCTTGTTTCAGGCCCCAAATATTTTTTGTTATCGCTGAAAATTACAAAGTCTTTCTCGTAGATTCAGGATGTGATCTCTTGAAAATCGTATAATTTAAATTTTAATATCAATAAGATTATTACCAAAAGCCAGAAATGGTTCGGTTGTAAGCGACTCAGGTAGTCCATTAATAACATATTTTTTCTATAATTTGCGAAAAAGTGCCAGTTTTTCCACCTGTTTTTGGTGTAAAAAGTGACCGATTATTGGTCGATGACGTGGCGCATGCGTAGTGCCGACCTTTCTGGGCAACAGTGAAAAAAGTGGACGGACACAGTGGAAAAAGTAAATGGACGTAGTGACAAAAGTGAGGCACAGTGGAAAAAGTAAATAAAGTGCAAACTACTTCGTGTTACTCCGGGTGTGTTCGTGATGCCTCGGGCGTGCTTGTGCATCGTGCACAGCCAACTTAATTCTATTTTCCGACTCCGTCCCTAACCTAAAAACGCCGTCAGTTTCTCCGAAAATACGGTGTTATTGTTGCGTCAATCGACAAAAAATCGCCTTCTTTTTACACAAAAAACAGGTAAACAAAAACTAGCACTTTTTAAACAAATTATAGAAAAAGTATCGTGTCCCACACATTGAAAAAGCGACGATTTAAAACTCGTGTGATAGCCACCCTCGCTCCGCTCGGGTAGCTAACTTCACACTCGTTCTAAATCTCTCGCTTTTTCAACTTGTAGCACAATATACTATTATGGTGGGCGTGTTGCTTCGGCTCATCCCTTTATGGTCTTGTATCAGTCAATCTAACCGAGGATTGATTTTGTGTTTATCAATTTTCTCAATTTAATTATAACTGCGGTTGGCTGATTTCAGTAAGAGATCTTAAATTTACCAAAAATTGTATTGATTTTCAGTAATTTTCAGAAATTGATAACCATCAACGCTCATCTAAACGAATGCGTATAATGTAATTAAATTCATTCATTTATAAACTAACGGCTCACTTATTATATTTGTAGATCTATTTTTATTATATATTTATTTTATTTATTTGTTAATTTTTTCACCTTGTTTTTGTGTAATTATTATCCTAGTCTTCTTAATTATTGATGAATTTTTCTCACTCACAATTATTTAGCACTAATTTTCCTTATTTGTAACTCATATTTGGGTAATTGTCAAATTGAAGGCAAACTTGAAGTCCCAATAATATAACATTAACTTAGAAGCTCGTGCCGATTTTTTTTAAATTTTAATAAACACTTATTATCATCCTCTACAGAATGGGCAGTTCCTTTTTTTCATTTCTGTTCCTATTTACTTTAATTTAATATAAGAACACCCGAAACATCATTACCGTACGGCGTCCCAACCTCACTTTGCACAAGGATAAACTGATTTTCTCCGTTTTTTTTAGACAGTAACCTGAAAAACGCTTAACGTATCAAGTTTGTAAACTTCACATGAACATAAATTTAATGTAGGCACATTTTTTTCATTCAAATAAATAATATTTTAAAAGCCTTGATGTCTGTCCCTCAATTTTTTCCATTTCAGAAGTCATTACCGTACGTCTGTTTTTCTAGTAAAATATTGCAGTTACAGTGGAGTAATAAATACACAAATATTAGGCGTATTGTTTAATACAAGTTTTTTATAAAATTGAGCTTAAAATATTAACTCTCTTTTCTGAGAATCCGATATTAAAACTGAAAAGTGCATCTTGCCAACAAAAACGTCATTACCGTACGTGCGTTGAAAACCATTTTCGGAGTGAAAAAAATTTATGAAAACAATTCCGTTACTTGCTTGGTGGTGTTTTCTTTCATAAGTACGTGACTTTTTATAATGAAAATTTGTTATTTTTTTATAAACAATAAAAAAGGTTAAACTTTAACATTTTTCTCGCATCATTACCGTACGGTACAATAGAACAGCGTACGACTGATTATATGCACGTGCCCATGGATTCATTATTATTTCTTATTATTTCTTTTCATAACTGCCCCTTTTGGATTTAAAATAGTTACATGTGATAAGATCAATTTCCGTTATGAAATATTTAATTCCTAATAATAATATGATTGCCACTGTAGGTGCTGAAATTTGCCTACAATTTGACAATTACCCATTTAAGCTTATATTTAATTTCGTTTCTGAAATCCAGAGAGTGGAACGTTCTGCTTCCTGAGAATGCCGGGTTCAAACTGATTAATTTTTCAATTTCAGTAAATTGATCTATAATATTCGAAATGTTTATCACACTTATTCCAGTTTGATGTTACATTTATGTTTCTGACTTCTCATTTATTTCTCGTGATTTGATAAATATTTGAACAGCATTGTTTATCTTCATTAATTCTTTCCTCATACCCTTTTAAATCTTAAGTGTGTTTTTAGAAGAAATTAGATTAGAAAAAGGAATTAAATTAGAAGAAAAGGGTATGCCCTTTTCTTCTGATTCCCTATGATCCCATAAAATAAATGTCCCTGGTGTGACCTGTTTTTTGAAAACGTAAGGTCCATCGTAAATTTGTAGAAATTTCGATAGGATTTTATTATCTTCATCTGACTTATTTAATAGTTTTTCAAGGACCTGATCGCCTTCTTGAAATTTGTTAATTTTATGAGTTTTACTAAACGCTTTGGCACGTTTCTTAACTTTTTTAAAGATGTTATTGTAAACAATGTCAATTTTTCTCTTGTATTCTGGGTCCGGGGTTTTCGGGGGGAACCTAAGCCAATTTTCCCAAGTCTGTTTGCGTTCAACATCAATATGAATTTCAATTGGGGCGAATTTGGTCATTTGATGATGCGTTTCGTTCATGCATGAATCAATGAGGCGTACCCATTTCTAGCATGCGCTGTAGTTTTCTTTAATCAAAGATCGGAAAAATCTTGAAAGTTCTCTATGGATTCTCTCCACTATGTTACTTTCGGGGTGACGAATTGAGGAGAAAACTATCTGAATATCTTCTTTTTCTAGTTTATTTTTCCATACATCTGACGTAACTTGCGTCCCGTGATCTTTAATGATCTTATCCGGTTTCTCGTATTTTGGAATATGATCAGTAAAGATTTTATTAATCGCTCCTTTTATCGTCATCCTTCTTAAAGGATAATATAAACTGAAATCCCCCTGTTGATTCCGGTAAGGGAATATTAAAAATCAATTGATAGTATTTCTCCCGGTTTCGTTGCTGTATAGTTTTTCATTTCTGCGTAATTCGTTTCGTTTGTGACCTTGTTCTTTTGCCAATACTTTGGGTAGAACGATGTAACCATAAAGCTTACGACATTCATCTATGACGTCAAATATAATGCTTTTAGTCAAATACAGTCTCTTTCCACTCCCAGCAATAAAGTGAACGAGTTCTTCTTGCATTTCAAATCTTTTAGTTTTTTCCTCATTAATCGCTTTAATGCATTGTTGCAGACAGGGGTGCTCTTTTTGTTCTTTACAAATATTTTTTAAACTTTTTTGTAGCTCAGATGAGGGTCGTTTTCCAACGTGAAAAGAACAATTTTTCCATGAGTAGTATCAAATGAATATCCTAAGTTTATTGACGGAATTCTACTTGAAGTGTCAGCTATCATATGCTTTTTTCCCTCGCAATATGGTATTCTATAATAAATTGATTATCTTGTATTACTTAGATCCATCGTGTTAATCTGCCACTAATTAATTTACACGTTTTTAGGAAGGTTAACGCTTTATGAACCGTACGAATGATCAATCTAGTACCTAACACTATCCTAACATTATCCTCTACTCGTCCATTTACATAGTTCTGCTGGGATGTGTTTCTATTGATTTTATCGCGGGAGTTATAATTATTTTGAAAACTGTTTGGCTGTTGATAACGAGCTTGAGATTAATAACTGTACTGAGCTTCATTTCGATCATTATAATTTAGATATGAACCACGATTTTGCGAATTTTCGGAATCAAAATTTGATTGATTTGGATTATTAAAAGAATTTTTTCTCTGAATAGCGCTGTTGTTTGATTTAAAATATCCTTGATTTTGATCTTTCTGACGTGGCTAATTATTATTTGCCCGTCCGGAATAATAATTATTTCCAAGTTGATTTTGATCTGGTTTTAAATATGAGTCATTATTTCGATATCGAGGTGGATAATTTGGTTCAAGGTTAGAATTTCTAAGATTCCCATTTTCATGATCTAATTTCCCTTCTTCATTCTGATGGGTTATATATTGTGTCTTATATTTTGATAATCGCGATTAAATCTGCCAGAATCATTTTGCTGGTAAAAGCTATTTCTACGGGGATCATAACCTCCCATACAATTTATTGAGCCTGCTTGAGCAAAAGTTTCTAATAGTTCAATCAATTTATCAAAAGTTTTAATATCGCGAATTAAATATGCAGAACGAATTTCTTCTGAGAAAAGCCTCGACAATCTAGAAACGATTTCACACTCAGATGGAGGTGGTGTTAGATCTTTGGTGTTGTTTATCATTTTAGTGGCATATGTCCATTTTGATAATCTTCCTTGATAAAAACCATATTGAAGATCTGTACTTATTTGAAAAGGGATATTATCATTCCAGAATTTTGAAATTTTTTCTCTGAATGTAAATTGATTTTCACCTGGAGCAGCTACAAGGTTCAACCATTCTCTAGCGATACCTTCTAAACATGAATGTACTGCAAAATAAAAATCGTCCCTTCTAACATCTATCGCTCTAATATATTTATTAAAATCATTCAGAAACTTCACAGGTCTTTCCTTGCCTGATCCTGAAAATGTGTGTACCGGATAGTTTTTAAGCCATGAGATTTTAATATTTGTACTATCAATATTCCTATCCATTCTTCTTTCTAGTGAATCCTCATAATCTTCAGTATTTTGAAAACGCTTCCGATTAGTAATATTTACAACAATTAATTCGGCCTGTTCGGTAGGAACTTCTTCCGTTTTCTGCTTAAGTGAAGAGACATTTTGTTCGATATTAACTAACTGTTCTTCTATAATCCTATCTTGTTGACTGGAGTTTTCTGTCTGTATAACTTTCATCATTTACCGACGCGCAACGTGCACTTTTAAGGTAACTCTTACTCGCATCCGCCAAGGTGGCGCAGTTATCAGCGCATGTTTTTCACATTCTCCAGCATTCTCTTATTCCATTATTTCAGCAATCTCCCACCTCATCTCTGTTTTTACTAAGGAGGTTACGAGAGATCCAATTCTTTTTTCCGTATCCGCCTCAAATTCGCGACGCTTAACTTTATCTGCTGTCACCATGCGTATTAACGTATTTGGTAACAATATTGATTTACACGTGTCTTTTGTGAATTTTCAAGAGTGATCATTAATTGATCCATCTCTGCAATATGAGAATCATAATCGTCAAGGTCAGAATTATTTCACGCAACTACATTATTTTTCGCGCCTAAATTATCTTGCTCCTCGAAATCATTTTGCAAATCTCTATTCTCGGTAATGTACCCTCATTGATTCGTCTTAGTCTCGGCATTCTCAGGTACGAGACTAATTTGATCCCGTGTATTATTAACTTCTATATTGTAGTTTTCGTGTTCTGATTCTGTATTAGAAAGATCCGAAAATTGTTCAAAAACACGCTCGTTATTCATTTCTTACATCATAGATTGACAAAATTCAAATTTTCTAGTAACCTTTTTTGATTATTTATCATGGTCGTTTTTATCTTCTGCCATTTTTGCGATTCTAAATTTTAATCCGTTTTGAACAACAAAAAATTTGAAATTTTCAAACGAATTTATTTTGTCTGTTGTTTTTATTTCGTATTTGTTTTATACCTGGAGCATTTAAATTACGAAATGAGCCAGTTATAATCGATTTTATTTGAGTGATAATGATTTGAGCATTTCCGTATTCTTAACTCTGTTTACTTTCTTATCTCATTCTTAATGTGAATGAGTTGAGGCGGATACAATGGTTCACCTGTGCATCGTCTAGACTCAAGCCATTTATGGCTCTATATTATTCTCCCGAAACCCGAATGCGCTAGACGGACAATAATTCTTAAGCAATCACTCTTAATTTAATTATAACTGCGGTTGGCTGATTTTAGTAAAAGATCTTAAATTCACCAAAAATGATATTAATGTTTAGTAATGGTAGTGTTGCATTTTATATGTTAAAAGATCTATGCGTTTAAAAAAAAAAAAAAAATTGATAACCATCAACGCCCCCATAAACGAATTCATTCGTCAAAAATAAATTTATATATGGATAACATTAATAGAATAATATTATATGATTATGATTATTTCTTTGTCTTTATTAAATTTCTTTCAGATTTCAACATTTTTCGATTGCATTGTGGATTAAAAATCTGTTCTTGTTTTCTTAAGAGAAAATAAGAAGAAATAAGATTTTTGTCCAACGTGTACGATAAACGCGACTTCCGCGCCTGTAGAGCCGGCGGAAACTGTGAAACGGCTGCTCGACGACGTTGACGCATGCGCACTTCGAATGTGCCCTATCAGAGTGCGGGAATGTTTTATTCCCGCACGCTGATACGGGCGGGAATTTTCTTACCGACCTCTTAAACTTGGGAACTTCATATTGCTCTGGTCGCCCTTGCCACACAATGTATTATTAGTTTATTATAAACGATAACAACGACAAATGTTATTTTGTCTTTTTTTCAGGTCCCTGATTCACAGATAACGCAGGTGGCTAATATAAGGGAAATATTGCCTGAGAGGGTGATGAAGATCAAGACTGAGCTGATAAAGATACCTGCGGAGTGGTTGGGATTATCCAAATCTATTCTGGGTACCAAAATAGCCAATGTCAATAGAGATTTGGATCCCTTATTACCCCTGCAGGGACAAACTTTTATTATTGATGGACATCAATTTGTAATTAATGGTTCTGCTCTTTCCCGTGTAAGTTTTGTGACACGTTAAAGTTTTTATTTTTATTATTATTCTTATTGATTTTCACGAGATATTCAATTAGTTTTTATGTGTTCTATTTTGTTTATAGGTGGGTCCATTTGATAAGTGGATAGGTTTGTTCGGCGAACTCCCTGTTGTCAAACATAAGGAATGGACAATCGAAGTCCCCCGAGAATGGACAATTCATGGCTTTCGCTATCTGAGAGATGGGATGATTGCTTTGAGGGCGCACTTATACAACAGTCGCTTTCCTGAGCTTGACGCATTCGAATATGGTAAACGTAATTGGCGTATTTCAGGGAACAAAGTTGTTCGCGTAAGTAAAAAGATAATGAATTATATTATGACTTTTTATTATATGATTGTTTGATATTTTCTAAATTGTCTTCAGATTGAATTAAATCTGAAAAAAAGTTCTAATTCTTTATTTCTTTCAAATTTGAGTTGATTAATTTTTAGCAACGCTTAAATGAAAAATACCCTCGGAACAATTCTTTTTTATAACAGAAATTTAATTTTATTCATTTATTAAAGATGAAGGAGGTAGTCTGGTGACTAAATTTGAAAAAAATCTAATTTTTTTTCTTACGTATTTCGAAAGTAAAATATATTAAGAGTATATTGTAAACATTTTTTTACTGAAATACAAAAAATTCACGTTGTTCTACACATCAGTGGCAATGGGGCGAACTTGGATCTTTTTTTTCCATTCATTATTTTCTAATTTATTGCCCGAATTCCGAGAAAAAATTGTGACTTTTCTTCAGAAGTCCGCTATTTTGTTATTTTTTACTAAAAACGAAAACATGCTCACTTTGTCCGTAAAAAACACTGAACAAATATTTTAAAACAATTTTTTACATTTTTAGCTATGAATAATAACATATAAAAAATTTGAAATGATTGCATTTTATTTATTTTTGATCCCGAAAACAGCTTTAAAAAATTTTCAGTTACCAGACTATTCCCTTAAAATGCAAAGAAAATCTCTTTATCGTTATAAATTAAATCTGTAAATTTTATCTTCAATTCTTGTATAAGAATTTCATTTAAAAAATTAATCTTACAAGTTTTTTTTCAATTTTGGAATTAAAATTTTCTAATGATACCATTAGAATTTATTGCCGTCAATGTGGAATCATTTAAACATATATATTCAGTAGTAAAAACAGAAAAGTATCAACACATTTTATATAAAACATTCAAATTATGAAATTTTGTATTTAAATAGGAAAAACAATTTATAACACTTTGGTATTTAGAAATTGATTTTAATAACTAATAAGATCATTTATAATATTTCAAGATAAAATTAGATTTGGTATTTAAATAGGAAAATAATTTATTTTTTAAATATTTAAATTCGAAAAATAAATTTCATTCCTTATTTGTACAAGAAAAATAATCTGTATTTTCGTATTAGAAAAAAATTAAATTAAAAGACGTGTACGCGTGCGTTAGTATATTTTAATAATTTTTGTATGAAAGTCTGATGCTATAATTTTTTACAGGATTTTTTTATTTAGGATTCGGCAGATTCTAGCTGTCTACAATTGAGAGGAAGATAAAAGAATAGAAGAAAACACAAAAAATGATTTATAAATACATCTATATACGAAAAAAAATTATAGGAAA
>CAKNXH010052220.1:0-21586 GCA_932178445.1 Andricus quercusramuli | reverse complement strand
GCATTTGTCAAACTTAATAACTTCATTCCTCTTAGTCTGCAAATACTGGAAAAACGCACGTTTCAGCGATAAAGTTTACTGTCTTGTTTGTGTCAAACTATTTAGGTATTTCTAAGGACCAAGCCCACGCATCTGTACAAATAGGTAGGGCTTTAAATCCTGCCAAAAAGCAATTATATCCAGGGACTCTGGTCAAAGGTAAATCAACCTCCCTCCAACTCTGTTACCTGTGTTTTTCCCAAAATCTACGTCACAAAAAGGGTGTATCCAAATTTCCTACTATCGTTTGTAAGAGCCAATCATAGCGCTTGGTCTACCCCTACTGTACTTTGCATCCCTACTTTGATCTTCAATTTTCTATCTTCGCTCACTACTTTTCTGCGACAACTTGGAATGTCATTACCGATCCATCCTCTAAGGAGCGAACAAGTTCTCAATCCTTAGCAATTTATATACCGCGCGATAACTGTCTGTTTTTATTTGTTACATTTTATATTAACTTTATTTTTTACTGTGAAAATATACGAGTTAAAATTCAATCTGAGTGTAACCAAATTATTTCTCCAGCACAATAACAAATAATGAACTTTCAGCATTTACTATAAACATTTTTGGTCCTTCGAACGTGGATATTTTATCGCTTCAGTGACAATTAGTGACAATCAAAGTGACAATATACATTCTGAGTGATAAAATATTGTGTCTATTGTGCAAGAAGTGACGTTCGACACTTCAGTTGAACTTCTCTGAGAGATAGACACAAACCAGTGACATTTCTGTGCATCGTGAAGTGCGTCAGTGGCCTCGCAGCAACATATCTCGGAGCCAAGCAGCAATCGAGGACGTCACGACAGATCCAGATTTGAGTAACGCAGTTATCGCAGCAGAGACAGAAGCTCTGCACAATTCGATTCTTTACTGAGAAAGAATTCACAATTTCACAAGTACGAGTTCCTGGACGGAAACAGACTTTCGACCAGACGATTATTCAACGAGAATCCTGAGGCAGCATCCTGGCAGCAGTACAATTCCTGTCCAGACGATCCAGAGGAAAGCAGATCAATCTAAACAGCACCAACCAGTGGTCCAGCTCATCAGAGGTAAGCGAATTTTTGGTACCACCATTTCCTTCATAATATCCTTTATGTGTCAAAATTTCTGTGGTTGATGTGTACATATTGTTTGCGAGTGTTCAATCTAAGTTACAATGGCTAGCGTTGAAGAGATTAAGGCCCAGGTTAAAGAATTAAATCTCAAAAGCGGTAACATCAAACGATCTCTCACAGCAAGTGAGAAAGAATTATCAAAAATAACCCCGGAATCAGATTTGGCTTCCCTAGACCTAGAAGAGCGGTTAGTAAATCATAAAAAATTATGGTCAGATTTTGAAAGTATTCAATCGCAATTAGAGTTAATAAATTCAGATACAGAAGATTCATTTGCAAAGCATGAAAGTGAACGCGATTCCTTTGAAGAAAGATATTATACTATTTCCGGGAAATTCAAAAAATTAATATCTGAGAATAATACAATTCCATTCAATCCTAATATAAGCAGATGCTCAAGTAATCACAATTTGTCGGCAGATTTGGCTTCGAATTCAGGAAAAAATGAGAACGCTATCTCTCCTCATTCTAAACTGCCATTCCTCAGCTTGCCTAAATTCACCGGCACTTACGAAACGTGGTTAGGTTTTTCTGATACTTTCAAAGCCCTAGTAGATGATCGTACCAATATTAAAGACGTAGAAAAACTCGTGCATTTAAAAAGTTGCTTGCAGGGAGACGCCGCGGAAGTAATAGCATCGATAGAAACGTCCTCCGAGAATTACAAGGTAGCTTGGAAACTTTTGCAGGATCGGTATGACAATAAAAAGATAATCGTTGAAAGTCACGCGAAATCACTCCTAGATTTACAATCCGTATCGAAAGAGTTCTCAGTGCGTGCCCTATTAGATCAAGTTCAGAAGCATATTAGAGCGCTTCGCGCATTAGGTGAATCCGTAGACACGTGGGATACATTACTCATACTAATAGTAAAAAGTAAGCTCAATTTTCAGCTTCGCGAAAAATGGGAAGATTTTTCCAGCGAAACTAAAACGCCGACAATGAAAGAATTTTTAGAGTTTCTAAAACGCCGCGCACAATTCGAAGAAAGTCAATTTTCCAAGTCAAACGTGAAATCTCAAAATAAATCGGAAAAGAAGCCTGAGAATATATCAGAAAATAAACGTGCGTCTAACGGGTTCAAAAAGTCCTATCAACACGCGCATCTTGCGTCATCTTCGAAGTTCAAGTGTTATTACTGTTCAGAGGAACACTCAATTTACTCGTGCGAAAAATTTCTGAATTTTTCACAAAAAGAACGGCAAGAAGCAGTAAAAAAGTCCTCGCTTTGCAGCAATTGCTTACATCCCAATCACAGAGTCAGCGAGTGTCGCGGTGGTCCCTGTCGAAAATGCGGAAAGAGACACAACTCGCTTTTGCATTTTGACCGAGAAAATACCGATAATTCTGAAAAAAGTAGTCAGAAAAATTCGTCAGTCAATATGCAAGCTCATTTAGTTCAAGACGATTCAGACGCGTATATGCTATTGTCCACCGCGGTCGTGGACATATTTGACAATGAGGGCAAGCCGCACACTTGCCGAATTCTCTTAGACAATGGTTCTCAGTCCAATTACATGACTGAAAAAATGGCTTCTCTTCTCAAGGTGCCAAAATATCCAGTAGATATAGATGTTTCTGGGTTAAATTCAGCATCCACTGAAGTGAAAAATTCAGTCGTTGCAACAATTAAATCGCGATTCAATAATTATGAAAAATCATTGAATTTTCTTCTTGTTGATCAGGTAACCAAAAAACTACCTGCAATACCGTTAGATCGAAGTTATTTCCAGATTCCATCTAATATATACCTAGCTGATCCTGAATTTTATAAACGCGGAGAAATACATGCCCTTTTAGGTGTCCGACAATTCTATAGAATTTTATGTTCAGGTCAAATTGAGATTCAAGGTCATGAAACAATTTTCCAAAAAACTAAATTAGGTTGGGTAGTTTCTGACACAATTCATCCCAAGATATCTCAACGTAGAGAAGTAGTTTCTCATCTTTCTCAGAGAGAGGTCAATTCGACAACAGATGAACTCTCAAAATTTTGGGAAATCGAGCACATTCCCTTTACAAAACAATTATCTAAGGAAGAAAAAGACTGTGAAGATCACTTTGCACTTCACACGACACGAAGCAAGACTGGTCGCTATATAGTATCTCTCCCCTTTAATGACAGGAAAAATGACATTGGTGATTCCTATCAAATGGCCTTGCGACGTTTCCGATCTCTAGAAAATAAATTTGCAAAAAATCCTGCGTTAAAAGAAAAATATTCCGAGTTCATTCAGGAATATAAGAGTCTGGGTCACATGTCTGAAGCTCAAGACAATGTTTCCACTCACAGCTGTTTCTTTTTACCTCACCATGCTGTTTTGAAGGATAATAGTTTAACGACAAAAATAAGAGTAGTTTTCGATGGCTCTGCCAAAAGTTCTAGCGGTATTTCGTTAAACGATTCTCTTATGGTCGGCCCAACTGTACAGGACGATCTTTTTACAATTTATACGCGTTTCCGATCATTTCCTTTCGCTCTAACAGCTGACATCGAGAAGATGTACCGTCAAGTTGAGGTCACTCCTGAAGACTCAGCTTATCAAAGAATTCTCTGGCGAGAAAGTTCAACCGAACCGATAAAAATCTATGAATTGAAAACAGTAACTTACGGTACCGCTTCCGCACCCTTTCTCGCAACGCGAATCCTATCCCAATTAGCGAAAGATGAGGGTCACTCTTACCCTCTCGCCGCTCAAGTTCTTACTCGCGATTTTTACGTGGATGATGTACTAACAGGCGCTAATAGTTTCAAAGATGCATTAGATCTCCGCAACGAACTCGTCGAGCTAGTCGGAAAGGGTGGGTTGACTTTGCGGAAATGGGCCTCAAATGACCCACGATTAACTTGCGATTTTAGGGAAGAATCAAAAACTGAACTGCTATCTATCGATTCTTCAGACACAATAAAAACTCTAGGACTTTACTGGAATTCCAGAGAGGACGCGATTCTTTATGCCGTAAAACAGATTGATAATAAAGATAAAATAACTAAAAGACTCGTTCTCTCTGAAATCGCAAAAATATTCGACCCTTTAGGATTATTGGGCCCCATTACCCTTCACGGGAGAATTTTGATGCAGGTTCTTTGGAAAATGCAAGCCACATAGGACGACCCTCTTCCTAAAGAAATTCAACTCGAATGGCTCCAATTTAAAGACCAACTACCATCATTGAATGAACTTAGATTCAATCGATGTGTAGTTCTTCGCGACGCAATTAATATACAAATGCACGGATTCTGTGACGCCAGCGAGAAGGGTTACGGAGCCTGCATTTACTTGCGGTCCACTGATAAGGAGGGCCAGCACCATTCTTCTCTCGTGTGCTCGAAATCTCGAGTCGCCCCGGTACAGACAATTACATTACCGCGATTAGAATTGTGCGCCGCTCTTTTGCTCTCACGTCTCTATGAGGCTACCGTTTTGGCATTAGAACATTTAAAATTCAGTGAAACTATTTTTTGGTCGGATTCCACAGTCGCTCTCCATTGGATTTATACACCTCCACACACCTTAAAAACCTTCGTGTCCAATCGGGTAGCAAAAATCCAAGAAATTACACAAAACGTCGCAAATCTCACGTGGAGACACGTACGCACGAAGGACAATCCTGCCGATTTATGTTCTCGGGGTCAATTACCAGACAATTTTATTTCCGATATCGACTTTTGGCAGCAAGGTCCTCACTGGCTTATCCAGGAGGAATGCAGCTGGCCTAAAATGGAACTCAAAAAGTGCGAAATTCCCGAACGTAAATCCAATTTACCGCAGATTGCAATGACGATGACCTCCTTAGATAAATGTCATGATACAGAACAATCTGACGAAGCTGAAACCATTTTCAAACGATTTTCTTCCTTCAAAAAATTAAATCGAATACTCGCGTATTGTTTACGATTTCGTCACAATACACAAAAAATCAATTCAGTCAAGTTAACAGGCGATCTCTCTGAAACAGAACTAAAATTCTCAACAGAACGCATTATTAAACTCACTCAAGCAAAAGCTTTTTCAAAAGAAATTGATAGCTTATCACGTAACGGAGTTGTCGATTCTAAGAGCAAAATTCTTAACCTCAATCCGTTTTTAGATGAAGGAATTTTGAAAGTAGGCGGAAGGCTTACCCATGCAGACTTAGCATATAATCAGAAGCATCCGATTGTGCTTCCGCGAAAACATCACGTGACTGATCTTATTATTCGAGACACTCACTTAGCGTTAAAGCATTCAGGGGTCCAAGCCACCTTGTACTCTGTAAGAGAACGATACTGGCCTATTGATGGGAGAAATGTAACGCGTAGACTTATTCACAAGTGCGTCAAATGTTTTCGTTCAAAGCCTCGCGGTATTGATCATCAAATGGGAAACCTACCGGCAGATCGGTTAGAATATTCGCGACCATTCCTGAATGTCGGAGTCGATTACTGCGGACCTTTCTACATAAAAGAAAGACGATATCGCAATGTTAAAAAAGTCAAAACTTATGTATCAGTTTTCGTGTGCCTTGCAACTAAAGCCGTGCATCTAGAGCTGGTAAGCGATCTTACTACGATCGCCTTTCTCGGTAGTTTAAAAAGATTTATTTCGCGACGGGGAAAGCCTGACAAAATCAGATCAGATAATGGTACCAATTTTCAAGGTGCTAGCAGCCAATTAAACGAACTCCATCAACTTTTCAACTCTGAAAATCACAATATCACAGTAAAAGGGTTTTTGAACAATCAGGGAATACAGTGGTCCTTTATTCCTCCAGAAACACCGCACTTCGGTGGTCTATGGGAAGCTGCGGTCAAATCATTCAAGCATCATTTCTTACGAACAGTCGGTGATGCCGTTTTAACTTTTGAACAATTGCATACCTATGTAACTGAAATCGAAGCGATCCTGAATTCCCGTCCCATCAGTCCAATGTCCTCTGATCCCAATGACTTACGTCCCTTAACTCCAGGTCATCTCCTCATTGGTGGGCCATTAATAAGCTTTCCTCAGGAAGACCTTCGTGATGAAAAGCACACTAGACTTTCGTCTTGGCAACACGCTCAGCAGATGAGACAACATTTTTGGTGCCGCTGGCACAAGGAGTACCTGAACGAGCTTACCGTTCGCGGCAAATGGCACTCAGGTTCCGCCAACATTGCCATTGGAACGGTAGTCCTCATCAAGGAAGACAATGCACCACCAATGCAGTGGAAACTTGCTCGAGTCATCGATACCTACCCTGGGCGGGACGGTATCGTGCGAGTGGTCTCTGTGAAGACCGCTGAAGGAATATACAAGAGAAGCGTAAAGAAATTGTGTCCACTTCCTTTGGACCCTGTGCACAATTAAATTAACCGATCGTCCACTGATTTCTTATTATTATGTTTCAGGACGCTATTTCTTCTCCATATACATATGTCTATCCATTGCTATTTTTACTTCGTATGATTTATGATGATCTATTCCTATGTCTATTTTGTACAATTTATGTTATCCATCGCTATATTTACTTCATGTTATGAATGTTTATCAATTACTATGCTTCACCTCTATGAGTTGTAATTACTTCTGTTAGCCAATCAACGTTATCATACAATAATGGATGTCATATTTTTTACTAATATTGATAATTATGCTACGTTCACCCATCAGTTTTTGTTGAACCATATCCGTTCAAAGGGACCGGCATGTTTGGTTGTAAAATTACCATTTTTGAAATTTAAAGAAAGCGAATTTTATTACTCTAAGGATTCGAAAGTGAAAACAGAAAATCCACAAGCTTGAAATCTTGAACTCAAATCTATTCACTGCATTTGTCAAACTTAATAACTTCATTCCTCTTAGTCTGCAAATACTAGAAAAACGCACGTTTCAGCGATGAAGTTTACTGTCTTGTTTGTGTCAAACTATTTAGGTATTTCTAAGGACCAAGCCCACGCATCTGTACAAATAGGTAGGGCTTTAAATCCTGCCAAAAAGCAATTATATCCAGGGACTCTGGTCAAAGGTAAATCAACCTCCCTCCAACTCTGTTACCTGTGTTTTCCCAAAATCTACGTCACAAAAAGGGTGTATCCAAATTTCCTACTATCGTTTGTAAGAGCCAATCATAGCGCTTGGTCTACCCCTACTGTATTTTGCATCCCTACTTTGATCTTCGATTTTCTATCTTCGCTCACTACTTTTCTGCGACAACTTGGAATGTCATTACCGATCCATCCTCTAAGGAGCGAACAAGTTCTCAATCCTTAGCAATTTATAAACCGCGCGATAACTGTCTGTTTTTATTTGTTACATTTTAGATTAACTTTATTTTTTACTGTGAAAATATACGAGTTAAAATTCAATCTGAGTGTAACCAAATTATTTCTCCAGCACAATAACAAATAATGAACTTTCAGCATTTACTATAAACAATATATATATATACTACTATACTATATACTACCGGAAAGCTTTTGATTCAACCTCTCATAGACTTATCATCTGTCTGTTGGAAAGCTTGAAGGTACATCCACACATAGTGAGATGCATAGAGAGATTGATGCCTCTTTGGAAAACTAGATTTACCATCTCATCTAGGAATTATCGTCTGACGACGAACAACGTCACCTTCCAGAGGGGCGTCTTTCAAGGGGATAGTATGAGCCCTTTGCTTTTTTGCATCACACTTTTGCCTCTATCTCTTGCACTACGAAATTCTCCTGGATACCTCTGTGGCGACACTAATCAGCGTGATCATAAGGTCACTCATGTATTCTATATGGATGACCTGAAGATCTATGCCGCTGGTAAAAGCAAACTTCAAACTGCTTTAAATATCGTCAAGAACTACACAGGAGAGATTGGGATGGACTTTGGTTTGGACAAGTGTGCCAAAATTCATTTGAAGAAAGGAAAGATTACTGGCGTTCCCAAGGACCCTGAGCTTGTGGATATAAGTGTTATTAGACATCTTAACACTGGAGAGACCTATACATACCTGGGCGTGCCTCAAAGCCGCATTCAGGACGTAACATCAGTGAAGGAGTCTCTCCGAAGCAGATACAAGCATATTCTTCGACAGATTTGGTCTTCCAATCTGTCGGCGTTGAACAAGGTATCTGCGACTAACATGCTTGCCGTCCCGGTTCTACTCTACTCGTTTGGGGTGGTTCAATGGACGAAGAACGAGCTTAAGGCCCTTGATGTCACCACGCGTAAGATCATGCATATGCATAAAAGCTTGCATATCAATTCGTCAGTTCCGCGATTATACATTTCACGCCAGCAAGGCGGACGCGGACTTCTGAATCTCCAGTGTCTTCATAACCGAATTGTTTTGAGTACAGCTTACATCGTTGCGAATGGCAGAGATCCTCTCCTAAAGATGGTCAGAAACCACGAGATGATTGGCGAAGGGGCGTTCCTTTACAAAGCCGCGGAGCAAGCTGCTGAGACCCTTGGCCTGAATTTTAACATCAGAAGTGAGGAAAGTGCATTACTCCATCTAGATGCTTCACGTCTAAAAGCCGAAGTAAAGAAAGCAGAGGTTGGAAAATTTCACCAAGAGCTACTCGACAAGCAAATGCACGGAAACTTTCACAGAAATGTAGAAAAACAGTCCTTGTCGAAGGAGCAAACTTTTGCTTTCCTCAAATCATCAGGGCTCAATTCAGGTACAGAGGGCTTTATTTTCGCATGCCAGGACGGTGTAATCTCCACCTTAGCATACCGCGCCCGCATTTTATGTCGAGAAGTTCCCAGTGATAAGTGCAGAGCGTGTCATGCACACGCTCAGTACCTAGAACATATACTATCGGGTGTCCGACCCACGCAGGAACAACGTATATCTATAGACATAATGCGGCCCTAAGAGTACTTTATTACCACCTTTGTCGCTCTTACGGTGTTGGTCGCGACCCTGCCCTGCCGAACGCTCCAAGGGATATAGAGTCAATTGTCCGAAACGAGAAGTGCCAGATTTTCTGGAACTACGATTTTCGGGCAACAGTCTCCGTTGCGCACTCGAGGCCTGACATTGTTCTCCAAGACTTCGAGAAACGAACTATATTCGTGATCGAATTCTCGGCTCCATCCGAATACAACATCACTGCAAAGGAGAAAGAAAAAGAGGAGAGATATCAAGACCTTAAAAGAGAGCTGCGTCGACTGTACCCAAAATATTCGGTACGAGTAATTGTTCTTGTGATAGGTGCTCTCGGAGGTGTGAAATTATCGCTGGTTCGTAACCTTAAAGCCATACCCGCGTGCCAAAAATATGCCAAGGCTCTTGCGAGATGGATGCAGAAAGCTGTCATCCTTGGGTCGCTTCGTGTCCTCAAGACACACGAGGGTTTCGCCGGCCTGTCGTTGTGATTTCGTCGTGCCCTGTGACCACCCATCTCACGGATGTGAGACGTGGCCATAGGTGTATTTTACCGCGGTTCTACTGGGGGCCATTGACATTTTTTCCAGATGGCAGCTGCTCTTGGTGGTACCCTGCGGTGGTTGTTTAACTTTTTTTTTTAATTATATATACTATACAGGGTGTCCGTGTATTCAAAATACATATTTGTATCTTCTGATTCCTTGTGAAAAACTGAATAGAAAATAATCAAGAAAAAAATTTGATTGAATGCCTAATTACCGAGTAATTAGCAATTAAATATTAACCAATCAGAAAAATGCATTAGATAGCCGACAGTCCATGTGCCATCGCTAAGAGTGTGTGAGAATACAAGTTCAGAACGTATACTTTCCGGTCCGTTTATTTTTATAGGAGGTTTTGCCTCTTTGGTGCAACTTCACACTTAAACGAGATTCCAAATTAAATAGTATATTTTTCGTGGCAAACAAATTAGAAAACATTGCTCGGCGATTTAATTAAAATGCACGCGTTGTTTGAAATCTGTAGAATCCTCCTGAATTCTGAGCATTTCGCAGAATTCCTTCTAGTTCTGTAGAAATAATTACTTTAACATTTTTGAATTACCCTGCACACTTTTGAATAGATTGAGTTATTTGGAATTTCAAGACTTTTAAATAAGAAGTGTACAAACTGTCGCTACCGGTAAAAAAAATAGTCGGTACCGGTTTTTGAACCGTAAATGAAAATCAAGGAATTCAAGGAATTTATGGAATTTAAGGAATTTATGGAACTTAGCGAATTCATGGAACTCAAGGAGTTCATGGCATTCAAAGAATTGACGGAATTCATGGAATTAACGGAGTTGACGAAATTCACGGAATTCCAAGGATTCTCGGAATTCACGAAAATCAAAGAATTCGTGGAATTTACGAAATTCAGAGGATTCGTGGAATTCATGAAATTCGCGGAACACATGAATTTTATGGAATTCACGGAATTCATGAAATTCACAGAATTCACGAAATTCATGGAATTCAAGAAATTGATGCAATTCACGGAATTCCAAGATTTCTTGGAATTCACGAAATTTGAATAATTTGTGAGATTCACACTGTCGGCACCTTTACAAAAAACTACCAGTACCGACAAATTTTTTTACCGGTTTTTGAACCGTACATGAAATTCAAGGAATTCACCGAATGCACGGAATTCAAGCAATTCACAGAATTAACCGAATTCAAGGAATTAAAGAAATTTAAGGAATTCACGAAATTCACCCCTTCCAACAGCTCGTGGCGGCTGGATGGTGGCCCTGTTACTGGACACAGAATTAATGATAGTCAAACCCCTACCCCTTTCCGACATTTCTTGGAGGCCCAAGGCACACCTGTGACTAGTCACAGAAATAATGTTGGTCAGAGCCCTATCCCTGCATCTCTCTGATTCGTCTTCTGTGATCAATCACAGGAATAAGTTCAGTTTTACCCCTAACCTTTTCTATGTTTAAGCAGTTTAAGCTCTATCGACAATTTTTTTACAGGTACCGACAACTTTTTTTTACCGGCACCGGTTTCGCATACACAACCTTTTGAATACTGTTAATTCCTCCGAATTCTCTGGTATTCTCCGAAGTTTGATACAATCATTGCCGTGTTTCTAATTCTTTCACAATTAGTCTAGTTAGTCGACTGCTAAGCTAGAAGTGAATGAAGATGTGCTTGTGAATTAAATTCCGCAGAATTCTCACGAATTTTGTAGAATTCACTTCAAAATTCGTTTTTCATTAATTTAAAGACTTTTTAATACTTTTCAACCTATGAGAATACAGATTAAATTATTTGAAATTTAAAGATTCTTGAATTCTCCAAATTCCTCTGAATTCGCTGAATTGTACTAAGTCCATCGCAACTTTCGTAATTCTTACCCAATAAGTCAAGTTAAGACGACGGCCTAGCTACCAGTCTTTTGAATTTTGCAAGGTTGTCACGTAGTCTGCAGAATACCTTTCAACACTTCAAAATTAATTTAAAGAATTTTGAATACTTTTCTCACTATGAAAATACGCAATGAACAGTTTAGAATATGTAGAAAGACTCATAAATCCTATACATTCTCCAGAATTTTTCTGAATTCTAATAAAATCATAGCCCTTTTCCTGATTATTTCCCAATTAGTCAAGTTAGAGAGTCGGCGTGGGTATGACTGAAGGAAGATGTACCCTTTATTTGAATTACACACGATTCTATTAAATTCTGTAGAAATACATTCAATACTTTTGAATTATTCAAAACATTTTTAAATACTTTTTAAGCTACGATAATACACATTGAATTATTTGTAATTGAAGGGCTCGCAAATTCTACAAATTCCCCTGAATTCTTCAGGATTCTACTAAAACCATAGCACTATTCCTAATTCTTTCCAAATTAGTCAAAGTTATTTCGACGGCTTACCTACCGCTGAATGAAGATGTAATCGTTACTTGAATTTTGCTGAATTTTCTCGAATTGCGTTGAATATTCCTCAAAAGTTCTGAATTCACTTGAAGAATTTTTTAAAACTTTGAAGCAATGACAACAAACATTTAATTCTTTGGAATTTAAAAACATTCAGGCTTGCTTTTTATAACGGAAAGTAAGGAACTAACTTTGATGGACATTTTCAATCGTCTTTTCACCAAATTTTTGCAGTAGTTTTTCGACTGGAGAATCCAAACAAGCGTGTTCTCTCTTGAAGGAAAAAGTTTACGACCTTTCAGTAAAGTGTGGAATGGTTAGAATATACTATCTTGGATTTTATAAACGAAAGTAAGGAACTTCTTTTGACAGATATTATCAATCATCTTTTTGTCAAATTTCTTTAGTAGTTTTTTATATGCAGAGGCCAATCAAGGGAGTCTGGTATCGACGGGAGGCACTTACGAAAGTTGAGATGGATTTAGTAGAATTCAGCGAATTCAGAGGAATTTGGAGAATGCAAGAATCTTTAAATTTCAAATAATTTAATCTGTATTCTCATAGGTTGAAAAGTATTAAAAAGTCTTTAAATTAATAAAAAACAAATTTTGAAGTGAATTCTACAAAATTCGTGAGAATTCTGCGGAATTTAATTCACAAGCACATCTTCATTCACTTCCAGCTTAGCAGTCGACTAACTAGACTAATTGTGAAAGAATTAGAAACACGGCAATAATTGTATCAAACTTAGGAAAATTCCGGAGAATTCGGAGGAATTAACAGTATTCAAAAGGTTGTGTTTGCAAAACCGGTGCCGGTAAAAAAAAGTTGTCGGTACCTGTAAAAAAATTGTCGATAGAGCTCAAACTGCTTAAACTTAGAAAAGGTTAGGGGTGGTGATTGAAGCATATTTGAGTTGGCCTAAATTGTCGCCGAAAGCAGGCTACGCTATTCGATTCTGTAGTGTTCAAGCTTTTGAAAACCGTCTTTCCGAAAATCCTAGCTGCTCGTTTTCGAAAATGGCGGCCAAAAACAGTTTTTTTTTTCATTTTTAAAGTGCTCAGTCACTGTGGAACCGCTTGATTTCTACGTCTATGTACCCGTGTCCGTACTGCTTTGTTACTTTGAAAGATTTAAAAGGCACGGAAGAAAATTATTGGCCTGATCAAATTTCTGAAACTGATCCTGAAATGATCGACGCTCTGATAGTCAGTGATAATTGTTTACGTTTGAAAACGTATGGCGATTTAAAAGTTGATTATTTAAAATTCAGTTCATTGGATAAAAAGAAGCTTGCGATGCATAACCACAGTACAATTAATCCTCCACTTATAAAATGTGATAGTAGCACGTATGTCATTGAGAAATGTGTTCTTCCCGAATTGCATTTACTGCAAGGGTATGCAAATCATCTTTTTTGGGATGGCCTTGTTCCTCTCGTTGGAAGAAAGAAAGCATTGTTATGGCCCAAAAAACTAGGTTTGATCTCCGAAAATTATCATGGTGAAATTTTCGAAGGAAATGCGTCTCTTCAGCTTTTGAAATCCTCAGATGCCCTTCAAGATCTAGAAATTTACACAAAGAATATCGGTTACTTTGATCTGGTGCCGTATGTTACAGCTTTCAAATTGATGGACAAAGTAGTTTCATCTAGTTTTACTAGCCAAAAAATCGATGGGGATTTGAAGAATGAAATTGATCAGTTAAAAAAAAGCTTTGAAAGTACAAATGTTTCTACAACATTGAAAGTGCACGTATTAATAGAACATTTTAAAAATTGTATACCTTTTCTGGATAACGATGGACTCGGTTTATGGTTCGAACAAGCAGGGGAGTCGGTACATCATGAATTCTTGGACACTTGGGGTCGTTATAAGATTGATTCACTCGAGGATCCTTCGTTTTCCACGAGATTGAAGAAGGCCGTTGTTGAATTTTCGTCAGAGCGCGTTTAAATATCAACTTATATATTATAACATTGTATCTGTATCATTATATGTACATATGAATAAATTAGAATTTATCAAATATATTTCGCGGTTTATAACCTGATTAATTTCTGTCAATATAAATAATATAAGTTGTAACCTTCAATGAAAAAAATTTAGAAATCAACCGGTTCAACATTGACTGAGCACTTCAAAAATGAAAAGAAAACTGTTTTTGGCCGCCATTTTCGAAAACGAGCTGCTAGGATTCAAAAACCGGTAAAAAAATTTGTCGGTACTGGTAATTTTTTGTAAAGGTGCCGACAGTGTGAATCTCACAAATTATTCAAATTTTGTGAATTCCAACAAATCTTGGAATTTCGTGAATTCTGTGAATTCCATGAATTT
Source organism: Andricus quercusramuli (assembly GCA_932178445.1). Lineage (NCBI taxonomy): Eukaryota > Metazoa > Arthropoda > Insecta > Hymenoptera > Cynipidae > Andricus > Andricus quercusramuli. Next base: position 7,297 of record CAKNXH010052220.1, on the reverse strand, counting down.
CGTGAATTCCATAAATTCCATGTGTTCCGCTAATTTCATGAATTCCACGAATTTTCTGAATTTCGTGAATTCCACGAATTCTTTGATTTTCGTGAATTCCGAGAATTCTTGGAATCCCGTGAATTCCGTGAATTTCGTCAACTCCGTTAATTCCATGAATTCCGTCAATTCTTTGAATGCCATGAACTCCTTGAGTTCCATGAATTCGTTAAGTTCCATAAATTCCTTAAATTCCATTAATTTCTTGAATTCCTTGAATTTCATTTACGGTTCAAAAACCGGTACCGACCATTTTTTTTTACCGGTAGCGACAGTTTATACACTTCTTATTTAAAAGTCTTGAAATTCTACATAATTCAATCTATTCAAAATTGTTCAGGGTAATTCAAAAATGTTAAAGTAATTATTTCTACAGAACTAGAAGGAATTCTGCGAAATGCTCCGGAAATGACCGGAAAGTACACGTTCTGAACTTGTATTCTCACACACTCTTAGCGATGGCACATGGACTGTCGGCTATCTAACGCATTTTTCTGATTGGTTAATCTTTAATTGCTAATTACTTAGTAATTATGCATTCAATCAAATTTTTTTATTGATTATTTTCTATTCAGTTTTTCACAAGGAATCAGAAAATACAAATATGTATTTTGAATACACGGACACCCTGTATATCTATAGTATATGTATAAGAAAACTGAGTCAATTAGCGAGAGGTCCCTGGCGGGCCGGCCGAACGCAAACATTACGCTACAGCGTAACGGTAAAGTAATGGTAAAGTAATGCTAAAGTAATATGGCATTATAATTAATAAAGGAAACAAAATTAATATGTAAATTGTTGCAATTAAAATAAAACGTTAAAATTTACATTAAATGGTCATGCCGTAATTGCAACAAGTTGCTTTCTCAGCGTTAAAAAATAAAAAAACAAAGTGGCTGTCATTCAAGTCGGGTCCCTGCAGACTGGCAACCCACTTAAAACCACGTTAGCGGGTTGCCAATATGCAGGGGTCCGACTGCAATGACGGTCACTATGTTTTTTTATTTTTTAATGCTGCAAAAGCAACTTGTTGCAATTGCGGCATGACCGTTGAACGTAAATTTCAACGTTTTATTATAATTGCAACAGTTTACATATTAATTTTGTTTCCTTCATTAATTATAATGCCATATTACTTTACCATTACTTTACCGTTACGCTGTAGCGTAATGTTTGCGTTCGGCCGGTCCGCCAGGGGTACACTAGGTTTCCACACTGTCTCTGGGGCTCTATTCTCGAGTTTTTTTCATATACGAATATTCCGACTTTCGAATGACTTGCAATGAACCCTATTCTCGAACACTCACTGGCGGTTCGTATACGTAAAGTTTCGTACGAAATGCAACGAGTGGGTATATGCCACTCGAAACTTATATTCGTATACGAATTAAGAGTTTGATCATGCGCAGTGATTAAATTGTATGATTTGTGAGACGCGCGGTATAAAAAGTGACAGATCGAGAGTGATAAAAACAGAAGTTTTTTACAAAATTTAATACAGTAAGTGGATTATGCATTGTTTATTTGTTGGTTTGAAGGTTGCGACACTTGGGAATATTTTACTTTTTTTCATACACATACACTAATTTGTATTGAAATTCTTTGAAAATTTGTTTCGTGTTGAGGTTAAAAAATAATTATATCGTGGGGCATCTCAGAAGTATATTCAGAGAAAACCGGCATATGAAAGCCCTTTTGGGTTGAAGTCAGTCGAGACCTACCGCGATCAATCACATTTTCTTTAACCATCGACTTTTGTTTCCAATTTAAATTAATTTACCTACAAAAAAATGCAGAAAAAAATCTGCAAATTTCATTTGGCTACCTAACCTCAATTGCACTTTTCGCGATATTTTTCCTCACTAATATAATATTGTACAGAAATATGAGCCAATAAGACATATCTATTGCGCAAATATTTAATATTATTCTAAAATTAGAGTTGAAAAATAGAAATAAACATACCTTCAATGTAATTTCAACCGGCACCACGTGCTGATAGCGAAAGCATTCAAATTTTAAATCATACATATTTTGGCGCATTTCACAAACTACTCTACAAATGGTTTCATTGGCTCAAATTGTTTGTCACTAGTAAGGCACTAGAATTTTGACGTGAGTTAAACTTGGCAACGCTGTTCAGTGCATTCGTATACGAATACACTCGAACTCCAAAGATACGAGCTCCAGAGATACGAGCGCTCCACAGATACGAGCGTCTCGACTTTAAAGATGCGAGCGAGTGCCCGCTGCTTTGAATTCGACGTTTGTTCACTGCGCCTTGCATACGCGCGCATGCGCGTAGTAAGCCTGTGTGCGTTCTCACGCATTACCCCCGATTCCCGAAATCTAAACGTTGCAGAAGTGGGAGTCGCTTTGACGCTCGTATCCTTGGAGTTCCCGGTTCCCGAACTTCTCGTATCTTTGGAGTTCGAGTGTAACTCGACTCGCCAATTCGAAGAGTGCTCGAGAATACGACTTCCTACTCATATACGTCAGTTAGCATTCGAAACTTTGCGTAGACGGAAAGTTTCGAACGAACTCGATAATAGAGCCCCTGCTGAACCTATAAGGACAGCTACAGAGGTAGAGATGGGTATTGACCGTCAGATGACCGATTTCCGGCAATCTGACGGTCACCTGACCGGACAAGTGGAGAAAGTGGAAATCATATTATTAAGCCAAAAAATAAAGTAATATGTATCTTAGGTATAAAGTCACGAAGGAATAGTAAGGAAGTAAATGAGCAGGCTGCGCTCTGGTCCGGTTAGTATTAGTGCGTGTCTGTGTGAGGTAAGCTTGTGTGCGTGTTACTGTGTGAGGTTGACATCGAGACCGTTCTAGAACATTCCTTGATGACGTCACAGTAATATTGCACAATTGTGCCAGCCAAATTCATGTAACAAGCGGTTCAAGGTTATTTCTTATCTCAAGCATTTTTCGCGTTGATATACTTTCAAGGTTATATTTTGCTTTGTCTTGGCAATTTCTACTGCGTCATATAGTTATTGCAAGAAAAACAAGGATGATTTATTGCTTCCTTACAGATAACATATTTATTTAATGCGCAAAAAGGTGCAGGTGTACAGATGAAATTTGATACGGAGGGCTATGCATGACATCCTGTTTTTTCTATAAATTAGATTTATTGCTTACTTATAGATAACATATTCAACTAAAAATTCCTGTCTTTACCCTAGGGTTACCAGATAGGTCTCGTGAAAAATCAGCACATGTCCGCCTGCACCCCCCCTTTCCACGCACACACACACACACACGCGCGCCCGCGCACGGCAAGTAGGTAACCGAACCTCACGTAGCCAAACGACAGTAAAAAAAAAACTACACTCGAACCAAAGATATTATAAACGTAGATGCGGTACGGGGTGTTAGAGTGGGGGAACCATATATATAGGACATCACATTTTCTGCCATATCGCGGTGCTGGCCTCACCGTACTACCAAGTCGAGCGCTTGTTTTCTCGTTCATAGTAAAATATGATGGTAAAGCAGTTGAAAGCTTTTTTAAGGTTAGAAAAGTTTGACATGTATCTCTTTCTCTTCATAAACACCGCACTTCGGAATATAATAATAAATAGCGCAATGTCTAGGTACACCGAAAATGCATAATTATTTGGAAAAAATAATTTAAAATTAATAATGACAGTAGCACTGATATGATGGCAATAAATAAACTGAATTGTGAGAGTAATACTCTCAAAAAGATAATCATGTTTATATTTGTACCAAAGAAAAAATTTTTTTAATGTTTAATGTGTTGAAAAATTATTGTTTACATTTAAAAGAACAATCATTGAAAATAATTTATTTCTAGCTCAAAAATTTTTGATTGAAAATGTACATAGTGCATTTATTTTTTAATTACAAAAAATGTTCTCCAAAAAGTGTTGATCTTAAAAAAATTAAAAAGAAACCTCAAGATAAATCAGTGCTGATTTGAATCCTGCAATGTTTGTTTGCAAAATTTTATTAGGTTCAAAGAAAATTTAGGGAGAAATTTTTGTTCCGGTTGAGTCGCACGTGTTTTTGCATGAATTTGTTTATACAATTTTTGTTTCAAATTCATACATTAATTCTAAAAAAAACTTCAAATATTAAACAAAAACTTTTTCGACGAAAATATTTTATTATCGTATTTTTAATAAATAAACAATATTTATTAAGAAACGATTTTTCAATTATTTAAATTCTGGAATTTTATAATTATGGAATATTATGGAATATATGGAAATTACAGTTCACACTTTTTGTTATAAGCTATAGGTTAGGTCAAAAATAAAAAATTCTGAGATTCAAAATTGCTACAACGCGAAAAAGTCAAAAGCTTAAATTTGAACGTTGAAATGTGAAAATACTTTCTTACTTTAGTCGCTTCTTTTCGAAGCCGATCCTTTGCTTTCAGTTTTCTTTTCGAAATATATCTTGAATTTAACGCATTTTAAATTCAATGTTTTCAAATGCATTTAGATTGAAGTATGTCTACAAGTGTTTTTTGTTAAAAATATAAATTAATCAAAGTATTTTACTTATTTTTCACAATTGTAATTTATAACCTTTAAAATTGAATAATGGCAGGTTAAAAATTAAAAAGTAGACTAATTTCAAACTTATAGCGTTTATATTATATGTTTTGAACCATTTAAACCTCTGACTGTTTTTTAAGCTTTTGAAAACATTTTTGAAAACTTTTTTGTATATAAGAAATATCATTTACTCTACAAAACAGCTACAAAAATCAGATTTTCACTGAAAAAATTGCTAAATATTTTTGTTTCGTATAAGGTCAAAAAATAAAAAATGTATGCACTTGGAATATCAAAAAGAAAGGTGTTTTTTATGCTATGATGTTCTTCAAAAGGCTAATCGCAATTTCAAAAATATTTAAAGCCTTTCCGGTAAGAAGAGAAGAATTCAAAAAAATTAATACTTTCATATTTAAACGAAAGAGTGAGCATTATTAAATTTTTTTGAATGTGCTAATTTTCCATCGGGAGAAGTGCCCAACGAAACCAATTCTTTTCTATTTCCTTAACGAACGCCACTTGTTTTTTGTTCCATACAGGCGAACATATTTTCCAATTTTCTCTTTTTTTCTATTCTTTCGTTTGCATTCCTCCACTCTTTCATTCCTCCCAATACGCTTCCATTAAATTTTTCTAAGTCGATTAAAAGGAATAGGTTTTGCTTTTTTTGTCTACTCGATGGTGGAACTTTCGATGGAGGAAAATTCACGTATTAATGAGAATTCAGATTCTGAATTTTTTTGAATTCTTTTCTTCTTACCGGGTTGATAGGTGTGACATTTTAAATTTATAGTATTCAGTATATTGAATAATTAGAAATTTAAAGCTATTTAAATATACAAGAATTTTTGAATTGAAAGTTTTCGATAATTTTAGATTGAAACATTTCAATTGATTTAGTTACAAATTAAAAAAGTTTAAAGTTCCAGGATTAGAAATGAATGTTTTTTAATACTTGAATCATTATTTTAGAACGACTAAAACCGTGGATAGTAGGACTATTAAAAATTAGGAGTGCTCGAAAGAACTGAACAAATGTTTGTTTCAAAAGCTCTTAAAAAAGGTGCTTCTTCAAGTTTGATTTATTTTCTAATAATTTGGCTCCCCCACAAATTATTTTTGTTGTGAAAAAATAAAAAGGGATTTTGTGACAAAATTAAATAATATATATTAAATGTTCGCTCACGGTGATTTTCAGTACAAATTATTAATTTTAAAGAATATTTGTCAAACTATAGAACGGATTTCTTGCCGGAAGATACAAACCTTAATTGTACTATAATAAAAACAACTGGAAAAATTAGATTCAAGCCAAATTTTGTAAAGAAAATTAACCTTAGTATAGACCTATAAATATTCATTTTATTTCTCGAAATATTAAGAAAAAACTCTTCGAAACGCTTTTATTACAACAATTTTATTAAAGAAAAATGTTGTTTATAAAAATAGTATATTTTTTACATATATTTCTTAAAATAAAAAAATACCAACGAGATTTGTAGAAAGCCTTTTGAGGAATGAAATCATTTTCCTGGAAGTTTGAACCGAAAAATTAATATTAAAAAAAAATGAAAGCCGTGCTAAATTGAGCTAGACTCGCGACTTTCAAAAACTGAACTGTAGTTCTAGTATTAAAAATTGAACAGTAATTGATTTTACAAGACGATTCTGGATCTGTTCAAAATTGTACACATAATTTACATATGTTCAAGTTAAAATGTGGACTAATTTAATTCGCGAGCCTTAGTAGTTACACAAATGTATAAATCCGACTGAGTCTTCATAAACAATGTTAAATTTGAAAATCACTTAAAATTAATAGATTCATAAATAGACCTTTTTTGAATAAAGACACTAAACAAAGGATTCTTTACAATCTGCAGGGTTTTGTTTATGAATATTTTCTGATTTCTTTTAATTGAGTCTAAATAATTTTACAATTTCTTGAAAGAAATCTTTTTATTTAAAAAATTTTTTGTGAGAAGAATGCACTGAATATAACAATTTTAGTAATATATAAAAAATTTTGGATTATTTCTTTTTCCTTTTTGTGAAAATGTAATAATCTAAATACATTTGTTTGAATCATCCAAAAATAAACGCCTTCATTCAATTTCAAAATCTTATTCAAAAATTGTTTCGGTATAAAGTATTCCATTTTTAACTCATTCAATTTGGAATTTTCAAATTAAAAAAAAACAGAACAATTTTCAATATTAAAACATTCGAAACTGCATTGTCACAATTTCAGGATGGTAAATTTAAACTTTGAAAGTTACAATTATAATTTTTCTAATTTTTAAGCTTGTAATTTAGAGCTGGAAGTGTTGAATTTTGATTCGTAAATAACAGTTGAACAACGATTAATAATTTAGAAAAAATGCGAATAAGTTGGAGGTTTTTAAATGTTTCGAAAAAAAATTAGGAGCTTCTCAAGAATGTTGAAAGATTTCCAAAATTTGATTTTACAAGTTTAGGAAATATGGAAATCATTTTAAAATATATTTAAAAGTTCCGAAAAAATTTGAAAAAAAATTTGAAAAGATTTTTAATAATATAAATAATAATAAAAAAATAAATAAAATAAAAAAATAAATTTTAAATAATAAAAAATAATTTAAAAAAAATGGATCTAGTGGATGGTCAAGTGTTGCGTTTTTTGGCTTTGGTGAAGGGAATCAGCGTGTGTGGGTGCAGAAAGGGCAGTGAGT
>CAKNXH010052219.1:0-25217 GCA_932178445.1 Andricus quercusramuli | reverse complement strand
TTACCGGGCACAAAATTTTTTTTCTGCAGCATAAATTGGCACTAAATTATGGCATAGTGCCCATATCTGTATGACAATGTTGTAATTCCAGCTTCCGGGACCTTCCAAAATTTAGTTTTGCGTGGACTGATAATTCCCATTTCATTTTAGAGCAAAATGTCCAACAGAAAAAAGGAAGAGAACAAAATTATAAGAAAATTTGTTGAAAAAAATAATCCGCTATCTTCTATAGGTTTCGATTTAGGATATATTGAAAAAACCCCAGTTTTTTGGATTTTCGACGAAAAATCACTATTAAAAAAAAAAAACTGTGTACCTTTGCACCTAATTCTATACATTGTACGTAATATGCTGTGATCATTTTTTCGAAGTAAGAACAACTAAGTAATTGATTTGTTCAAAGTAATTACATATCAAATATAATTCATTATTTTCGAAAATTAATAAAAAAAGAAGTAATTATATAAATTCGTCGTGTGTAAAAGTTAAAATTAAGTAATTAAAAATAAACAGGGTATCAATAATTGGATGAAAACATTATTTATTACAAGTTTTCAAGTTGTTCAATGACATTTGTTGTATCATTACTTTCAACTAATCAATTACTTACTTGTTCTTAATTCGAAAAAATGATCACAGCATATTACTTACAATGTATAGAAATCACTGCGAATTACATGTGTCTTGAAGTTAAGTACAGAATTAAATGCAGAAAAAATATTCATTATAAGATATCCCAGGCGGAAATATTATATATAGTAGACATATAGTGTGAAGTATTATATATAATATTTATTTGTTTTATATAAAAAATGTATAAAACAAATGAATATTACATATAATACTTCACACTATATATAAACTAAATACAATGTTTCCTCCTGGGATTGTTACAAAAAAATAATGAAAACTATTTGTTTATTGATAAAAAATATATATCACATTTTAAATCAAATATAATTACTTTTTTGTTAGGAAAGTACTCAAAAAGTACTCTAAAGTGGCTATGGCAAGATTTTGTTATAAACAATTATTAATAAAAAATATGTATTCATTGATAAAAAAACATATCACACATTTTCAATCAATTAGAATCACTTTTTTGCCACAAAAGTATTAAAAAAAAAGGCAAAAATGTAATCAAAAGTGGCGATAGCAAGCTTTTGCTATAAACAATTATTTATTTAACAATCGCAAAATACCTTTTATACATGAAAAATGAAATGTATATACTTACTTGGGACAAAAACTTCGAAATATGAGCGTACTTCTACTATACGGTACGCTCAGGTGCCTCTATGCAGGAAGAGGTATTTTAAAATGTGTGCACTTTCAACAAAATCAAATATCATAGTAAAGGGATGGGAGTTTTAGCTCAGGCCAGAATTAACAACGTGAACCAAGTTTTGGGATTAAATGCTCAAATAAATGTTAATGTTTAGAGGCAGATATATGTTTGTGGAAACAGACCATTTTCTGGATCTATTAGTTCGCTCAGTTTATTACCTTCAATATAATTTTTTACAAAAAAAAAAACTTAAAATATATATTGTATATGTCAGGGTGATTTTTTTAAAGTCAACTTGTCACCTGTACAAATTGTTATTTTGCTGAGAAAATGACCTCTGATTTGTTTTAGAATAAAAAAAAATTAGAGGTCGCTCAAGGCCATTTTAGGGCAAAAATGCTAATTATTAATGAAATTGACGCTATTTATGGATTATTTATTTCTGGCGCGTATGAATAGAAAAAAAAACCCGGTTTGGCAACTGATCTGTTCTAGAGTTTTTGATATGTTAAAAGGGACCCCTCAACGAAACTTTCTCATTAAAAACATTTCGTCTATTACGGAACAAAACTACCAGATGCCTGGACTATAAGTCCATGCGTTCAAACCACGTCAATCGGAAAACAATCCGGACCCAACTTTCATTCCTTTTCAATCCGTGCGCCAACACAAACTTGAATCCTAACACAGCTTTTAATCCTTTTCAATCCGTGCGTCCAATACTATGAATGCGGGGCTTATCCAAAAAGTCTTTTCAATCCTTCTGAATTCTCGCACGAACATCAAGTTCAATCCGATTCAATCCGAACTCGCCATGCAATTATTTTCAATCCGAATGAATTATTATAATTATCATATTTGCTATAAAATATTAAAAATTTTGACAAGTTTTAAGTATCTTTCAACGTTTTCCAGAAATCTGAAAATGTACCAAATTTCGTCGATACTAATGCCGATTGTTATTTATTATTTTTTTTATGTTTTCAAGTATGTCTCACCGTTATCGACATAATTCCAAATTTTGATTTTTTCCTTTTGGAAATATTTTTACTGGGTTTATTCATGGTGGCCCAAGGACTATCACCCTTTACAAAACCCGGAAATTTTTTAGCTTTCGCGCATCTCATCGTTTTCGAGATAACTCAAAATTTTTATTTTGGAAATTTTTCTAGCGGGCTAATTCGGGGTGCTAGGGGACCATTCCGGTTAGAAAATCTGTTTAGTGGTTTAGATCGGGGTGGCCGAGGATCACCCCACTTTAGAAAATTCTGAAAATATCTTCAGTTTTCGCGTATCTCTTACCGTTTTCAAGATCACTCAACAAATTATTTTTTTTATTCTAAAATCTTCTTATTGGGTTAGTTCGAGTTGGTCGAAAGCAAACGCCCTCTGCAAAATCCTTAAAATTTTGTTAGTCTTCAAGTATCTCTGACCGTTTTCGAAATAATTCAAATTTAGATTTTTTTAAATTTTGAAAAACTATTTACTGGTTTAGCGTTGGTCGACAACAATCCCCCTCTTAAAAATTCTTAACGTTCTTTTAGTTTTCACGTATTTCTAACCGTTTTTGTAATAATTTAATTTTGTTTTCTAAAATCTGTTTACTGGTTTAGGTCAGGGTGGCCGAGGACCATACCTCTTTAAAAAATTATAAATCCAAAATTCAAAATAACAGTGTGGACGTTTTTAAAATGATTAGGAGTCCTAATCTCACGTAACGCAAATATTATAGAAAAACCGAGCGAAGGAATAGGTGTCAATGGATAAGTACCATGTAGACCAACCTTGGCGCATCCCGATTAGAGTGTGTGAACTTTGTACGTGCTCCTAGAATAAGCTGACACCATAACCAGGGTTCGGGGGGTACAACAGGGTTGTCTGGGTCCTCAGAAGAGGCCTGTCTTTCGCGTGTAATAAATTTCGTCGGTTCGAGAGAGCTAGAGTTATATTTGGAAGTTTATCTAATTGAATAAAGCATACTTTTTATTATATTGAATTGTAGGGTGACCAGATTGCCCGAGAGGAAATGACGGACATTAAAAAAAAAAGGATCGGTTAGGTTGGGTTTGAAGAAAAAATGACGGGCATTACATTTTACATGAATGACGGACTGACGGACAAAAAGCCGAAATGACGGACATGTCCATCAAGTAACGGATGCCCGGTCACCCTATTAAATTGTTTTCTTTAATTGATTTGAAAAAAGCACACACATCACATGAAGTATTGTTACATATCATCAACTTTCATGTAAGACTTAAAATTTCCAGCACTGGTCATAGCAGTATTTTCTAAAAAAATGATATCAAGTAATCTCACAGAATTAATCCTCTTCTATTTGATCAAACAGTCATTATTTTGTACACACTGGTTGGAGAACCTAAACTAGCAGGAATTATCTGCCCAACAACGGAGAAACATACGTGACATTTTTGGTCGAAAAATGAGTTTTCGGTACCAGTGGAATCCTAAGAGAGAAAGCTACGTCTATTATAATGACAGTTAAAACATTTAATTATTTATAAGAAAAAAATGAATGTTGAAAATTGCGGAATATGAAAAAATTGACGGAATACAATGGAATAGTATAAAGAAAGTACCTTGCAGTGCCAAAAAAATACAAGGGAATAATATACGCAGTGCACTTCGACTAAGCATGTGCTTTACTCAAAAGGTATATTCGAATTAATAAAAATGTATACCAAAACTTGGCACGAACAAAATTTTTCTTTAATATCTCCGTTCAACCCAGACTGCACTTACGTATGTTTTTCCGTAGTAAGGCATCCACTTATGAATCTACTTGTAAGATCGCATCAGCTTTGGAATGATCCGAGCATTTGTTAGTGATCCTATTTTTGTAGGGACTCAGAACTCAAGACTCAAGCCTGCATGATACGATAAGAGACGAGGCGAGTTCTAAAGTAGTAAAAATACTGGTAAGTAAGAGTAAGAAAGCCGGTGACTCACCACATGTATACTGGAGAGGCCAACGGGTTCGCTCTGCTTCTTGTCGCTCTTCTTGGCCTGTCTTTTCGCTTTACTCTCGAGAAAGCGCTGCTTCAACACTAAAGTATCTTGAATATTCTGCTCACATTGTCCGGTAAAACTTTGATCGAACCTGGGGATACAGTCGGTCTGCCTCCTTCTGTAACTCTCTATCCTGCGTCTCAATCTATCAACAACAGCTTGTCTTTTGGGGGTGAGCGACTCACCCATGCCGGGTGCTTGACCCATTTGTTGCTGCAGTTGCAGCTGCTGATTTGTCAAGTTCAACTGGTTGCCGACCGGGTTGAGATCGTGCACCGGCGATTGATTCGAGTTGCTTAAATTGTTTGAGCCCTGGACCATTCCCGTGCAAACTGATCCAGGGGGGCCTTGTGGGGGCTGGCGGGGCAGAAGCCCCCCGGCCTCCATACAGCCCCCTAAATCCAACGCAGGGTAAGCCAGCTCAGTAAAAACGTCTGCATTTCCCTCCTACTACTGCTTCTCTTCTTACCGTCACAAACCCCGTGACTTCTGACTCCTTCTTCCGCTGCGAAAAAGATGATCTTAACCTTGACCTTGACATCGGAGACACTGCAATTTTTATTTTAAATTCGTTAATATTATGTACAATTACCACTTCTGTGAGGAGGGGGGGGGGGTCCATGCCCGATTCACAAAAACGAGAAGACCACTTGCAATTTTTATGTATATACACGTCAATTCATCAACGCTTTTATACCACATTATCTATGGACTTTGATAATGACGGTGATTTATTCATTGAAAACAAATTCTTTCAGATTAATATAAATTTAATGAATTAATTAAGAGTTTAAAATCTACATATATGTATGTCAGTGTCGACTATCGATTGCGAACTGAAGATCTGGATCTCCACCCGCCTTTCGACCTCTCCTACCTCCCACCACCCACTTCCCCAAAGCTGACTAATCCTTACAGCCTGATTATATGTCACTATAGAAAAATTGCGACAGTAAATTCGACGACAATTTAATGGCATTATGTTCAATAAATTTATTGAAAAACTCAACTTATTTTCAAATTCTTTTTAGAGACGATTTCACCAACACTGATTAAGATGTTAGTCTAATCAGTACCTTGCGTTCCACCATCTTCTCAAGTATGATCGAAAAGACTTAATTGCCGTTTAACTTAACGTTAATCAGAGATTAATGCTGGTTATCAGAACATCCTCAGAATTGAGGACAAAATATATTTCATGAAGCGTCCATAAAGTGTAAATTGTGTTCCTATAACCTCGCATTACTTACCTACTGTTTCATAAACATTTTTGCAATAGATCATTCGTTTATAAAAACAATGTATATACAATATATAAGTTAACGAAATAAGAATTCAGTAACATAAATTCATTTTATAGTGCTGAAAATGAATATGTAACCAATGTAACCGCGCAGTGCGCATAATGAAGCTTCCTTCCTGTATGGCATGAGATATTTCTGAGCATCTTGGATTGATTATTGATCATTATTAGTGCCTTTTTAATTTACATTATTGGTTTTCGAACTGAAATAGTGATGGCAATTTTTTACATTATTTCAATATTTTACATGTATGCAAAATTATTTCACTTGTTGACAAGAAAGAATTCTGCTGGATGTTACTTGACTTTGTTGATACCATAAATACGTTAAGCTGGCAGGGCCATATTTCAAAAATGGACTAAGAACCTATGTCGACTTTTTTTTGGTTTAAATTCAGAGCATTAAATTAACCCTAAATGAGCCCTAAATTACCTATACACTGAGAAAATAAACCTGTTGAAAATAACCAAAATTCTGCTGAAAGTAACCAAGTAAGACTGCTAATATAGCACCTGCAAACTTCGTTGTAAAATCTAACCAAGTTGTATTGGCTAAAATTTTTTGTTTAAAATTAGCAACCTACTTGGTTACAGTAGCCAACCTCAGTCTGTTGCGATAGCTGACCTACTCGGTTACCGTAACCAATGTACTTGGTTGTTGCAGCCGACCTATACTGCTACGGCAGCAAAGCTAATTGGCTACTGTCACTAATGTACTTGGCTGGTGCAGCCGACCTATACTGCTACGGCAGCAAAGCTACTCGGTTACCATTATATATATATATAGCGCATGCATTTTCCCCAAATTCTATTTGTTAGACTTCCCATTTGACCGAATTTCTATGCAGCCGAGCAACGGAGATTAGGTAGAATAATAATTCAGCTGCATAGAAATTAGGTCAAATGGGAAGTCTAACAAATAGAATTTGGGGAAAATGCATGCTTTAAAGTGATCTATGTACTGCGACAGGCCCCACTCTCGTAGCAAATTGCATACGTCCTCGTCTGCCATATGTCCAGTGCACTTTTCACACTTTGCACTAAAAAATTGGCGCGTCACAAACCACAACCAAGGATTAGCGTCGTAATGCTGGCTGCTGGTCCGACGCATGCGCAATTGTGCTAAAATCTCTACTCGGTTAAAATCTGTCACTACTCGGTTAAAATCTGTCAATTTAACTTGATTTACTTTTACTAACTTGCTTGAGAAAAATTAACAAGCTTATTGATTGTGTAAAAAGAGACTAGTTTGCTTGTGAAAATATAACTACTATCTGCAGCTTGGTTAAAATGTAATGCAAAGCACTTGTTTACTTGTAACTGAAAAATTCGTTTCATTTTAACAAAGAACTACTCCATCAAATTTTGCAGAGTTAAACTTGGTTCCGACAACCATATAATGTGTTATTTTCTACCATTTGACTTTAAGCGTTTCAGCTCGGTTGTGAATAGCAACAAGCACATGATTACTTTCAACAATTTATTGATTCTTTTTAAATAATATGTCTTTAACCGAGCTATTTGGCCTACTCGGTTAACTAAGAATTTTCTCCGTGTAGATTCTTAGTCCATTTTTGCAATGTGGTCCTGCCAGCTTAACGGACCTCGAAGTCATTGATAGCTTGCACCGTGCGCGCGCAATACACTTAAACGTCCTTCTTGTCTCGGTCAATTAGAATAATCGTATGCATAGAAAATCGGATTATTACGAACCGGGTATACGGTGAACTAAGCGGGGATTAAAATTTGATCAGAGAATCTGGTGGAACGCATCTCAATATAACGCCGGTTTAATCATTGATTAGAAAATAATCATGATTAGTTAATCGCCCATTTCATCGCTGTTGGTGAAATCGGCCCTTACAAGGGGAAGGCCTCCTCTGTGAAATTCAAATTTTGACGAGACCACTTTTAATCCATAGAGAATCGAAAATAAACGAAAGTACTTCCGGCGTTTTTCCCATTGGGCCGTAGTTATTTTTTAAATGAATTTTTAAAGTTTCGGGTCGGCGAGCCGCCCGAGCGAGCACGAGTTCGTGCGACACACTTTCTCATTCTTTTCAAAGCTGCAGCGAAGTTAACAGGGCTCCTCTAGTTTTTGAACGTGAAGGATTAGACAAAATTCTAGCGGAAAATGGAAGACGAAAGTTCTGCAAGTGCCAGTGCCGTTAATTGTGCAGTAGATAGTGTGTTTGACGACGATATTTCCCCTCTTTAAAAATTCATTTTAAAAAACTACGGCCCAATGGGAAAAATGCCGAAAGTACTTTCGTTTATTTTCGATTCTCTATCGATTAAAAGTGGTCTCGTCAAAATTTGAATTTTACAGAGGAAGCCTTCCCCTTGTTAGTTGAAAATGGAGGATGGGATATTTTCTGAGAAAAAGAGATTGCCAGTCATTGTGACCCGGTGTGACAACCTAGGTTCTACTATTAAATAAATAATAAATTCAAACAAAAATGCACATAAGCATGCAGTAGTGGCCGACTCCTCACACTAAAACTAAATATTTATCTCACCAACTTTTTAAATTTAACTTAGGCTATTTATTTTATAATTCTGAATTAAAGTAAAAAGCAATTCCTACTGGAAAATTAAAAAAAATTGTAATCATTCTACTAATGTGAGGTGGGCGGGGGAGGGTCATTTTGACCAGAAAAAAACGCTTGGTTTTTTTAACGGCCCCTAATTAAACTAATTTGACAATAAAATGTCCACAGTTTTGCAACAGAGTATTCGGCAGTTTTTCTCTTCCTGTGGGGAGTAAGTAAGTTTGTGGGAATTAAAAAGCATCGGCGAGATGAATAGTTCGTTTCTTGGAATCCGAAATAGAATCCCCAATCAAAGAAGTGTTTATTGGTCGAATCTTTTCAATTAATTTCTTTATTTTAGGCTTAAACTTAATGTAACCTTACAAGTGAAATTATTTAAGTCAAAGGATAACTAGTGAAATTTCAGAAAAAATCCCGGTTAGTATTGAGGTCAGTATTCAACGTTACTTGGGAAATAAGTACATCAAAAGTTTATAAATTTTGTATCGGGGTTTTAAAGTTTCAATTCGGAATAATTTATACAGTTTTGAAATTTTTGATTATTATTTTTACTGTTTAATTCTTTGTATTATACTTGCAAATACTTACGATTCTTTTAAAGAAGAGACGTACAGCGATCTTAAAAATTACAAGATTTTAGAATTTTTAGGCTTGCAACATTGAATAATTTTAGATATAAAGTTCTTTAAGCTGTATATTTGTCTGTACTGTTTTAACTTGAAATCGTAACAATTAAAACAATTTTTTAACAAACTTTTTATGTAATGATGATTTTATGTAATACCAAGTGCCATTTAGATTAAGAGTGGTTGGATAGGCCTTTACATTAGAATATTCTTCAAATTCCCGAACAATAAATAGGCTTTGCGTTATTTTCTGGTTTCCGTCGTTCGGGTCGACTTTTCGATTGTCAGGTATAAGAGAATAACCCTAAACCGGAAAGTCACTTACGTATATTTTTATCTTGGATGGCAGAGTAAACGATTATCATACACGGAGAAAATGTGTTCATTAGAATTTACCCAATTAGTTAGGTAAATGGAGGACATTACTGCATTTAGATAAAGTTTACAATTATTTTAGGATTTAATACAAAACAGAACTATAAATAATACAAAAGAGTTATGTAAAATCTCAAGTCCGAAAGTGAAAATTCTGATATGTAATAATTGATATAAGGGTTGTATTATTTCAATACCAGTATATTATAAATTAACGCGAAGTATTGTAAATTTTCATCAAATTATTGATATAAAGTTTACTTTTGTGTGATATTAACGATTCACTTAAAAGAAAGTATAGATTGCAGAATTTTTAAAGAGATTTTCACTTCCATTAGGAGAGGAATTACACAACAGTGAGGTAAAATGAGACTCGCTAGGGACGTCAACATTCTCAGGGCTGAAGTTTAAAGCCAAGTCCCCCGTAGACACATTAACATGTTTAAGTTTCGGTTTATATTGTAGAATTTGAGAAAATATTCAAATATATAGACTATCCCTTTCTCTCAGTAGATAATACTTATTAAGTCACTTAATCAAAGTAGAATGTATTTAAAAATTGACATATAAAGATGCGGGTGATGAAAAAACATCGGACGGCACTGGACAACTGACTTCGAACTTCGAGGCGGGAGATCCCCGAAGACTAATGTTTAAAAACAAGTTTGAATTTATACCAAAAAAATATGAATTTTCTACCTAAATAATTGAATTTCTCATAAAAAAGAAAATGCTTCTAACAAAATGAGTGAATTTTCAAATTGAAAAGATAAATTTTCTAGCAAAAATGAAGTAGCTACCTTTTTCGTTGTAAAAATTATTTTTTACAACAACAAAAAAACATATTTGTAATGAAATTTGTTCAATTTTCAACAAAAGAAATAAACTTTCAACTGAAATAATGCATCTTCAAACAAAAATAATCAAAAAACCACACTTCACCAATTAGGTAAATTTCCAACCGAAAAGATGAATTTTCGATGAAAAAAAGACAAATTTTCAACTAAAAAATAAATTTTAAATAAGGAATAGAATAGTTTAATTTTGAGAAGGAGAAATAAGTTTGTGAACAAATAAAATGAATTTTCAACAGAATAGTTCAATTTTCAACCTAAAAGATGTAATGACTATAAAAAAATAAAAAATGGAGTATGTATATTTCAATTCTTAGTTGGAAAAATTAATTTTTAAATTTTGATTTAAAAAAGTTAATTTTCAATATAAAAAATAATTTTTTAACTGTAGAAATGAAAATTTCAACCAAGAAGATTAATTTTCTACCAAAAAAGAATAATTTTTAAGAAAATACATGAATTTTCCATCAACATTTTTCATTTTTAATGGAATTTTCAACCCAATAGTTGCCTCTTCAACCAGAAAGGTTGAAAATTACCAGAAAAAAAATTTCAACTAAATGGATGAATTTTCAACTAAAAAACATACACTTTTAACAAAGTATAGAATAGCTTAATTTTCAGTTAGAGAAATAAGTTTTTAAGCGAATAAAATAAATTTTAAACTATACAACTGAATTTTTTAACAAAAAGATTAAATTTTTATGAAAAAGAATCTCGATAAGAAATTGAGTTAAATTTGCAGTTCAAAAAAGTAATTTTTAATAAGAAAAAACTATTTTTTAACCAAAGAAATAAAATAAAATACATGAATTTGAAGTGAAAAGGGTAATTTTCCACAAAAAAAGATAAACTTTCAACAAAATAGATCAATCTTTAACTGCAAAAGTTAAATTTTCAACAAAAAATATATTAGTTAAATTTTCAGATAGAGAAATAAATTTTTAAGCAAATATGTTTTTATCCAATATGTTTATTTACTTCCTACAAATTTACAAGCACGCTAATTAATAAAATGTTACAATAACAGACTTCGATGAAACGGGGACCAGTTATTTTTTTGTACGGCCCTGAAATACTTGTACTTTAACTTTATAGCCGAGATTTTTTTCCGACATTCTAAGTGTTAGGTTAGCCGTGAGGTTTAGTTGTTAGCGATAGAACGCGTTAACCGTAGCTTAGGTGGTTCGAAACCCGTCACAGCGTTTGCGATTTTTAATAGCGTTAATATCGTTAGAAGCGTGCGACTATATCGTATGACGTATGTAATGTATCGTAATTTAATGTAATTGTTTAAGTTAAATTGTGTATATGTACCAACAATATACTTATGAATTGTATGATATGTATAAGAATATGTTTGTTAGCAGTGGATGACCTTCCACAGAATCAGTTTGTAGCAAGCATGTTTTTTTTGCTGGCGCACGAAATTGTACATGACTGGGATGTAGAATTCACATATTTAGAGAGGTAGACTTTGTTTTCTAGGATTGAAACTGTACCTAACAGTTCGACGCATTTTACCTAACTGGTAGGTAATCGACATCTCATTTTACCCAACTGTCATGTAATCTCTAACATCTTGTTGTATTATTTTTTACCGAATCGCGAATTAAATTTTAATGAATTTATATTAATAATTCATATTTTCACATCAAATATTACCCTATTTCATTTTACATGACTGAAAGTGAAATTTTAATATAATGCCGTAATGTCCTCCGTTTACCGAACTAAGTTATGCAAAATTTAATACACAAATTTTCTCCGTGTAGCAAATAGAAATGATGGCATTCAAATTTGAACTATGAAAATTCCATTCAAACTTCATTTTTATCCATGTCAAAGTTCTTAATTCTATACTCTAGTCACTGACAGAACGATCTTGACCGCGCAGTTTATTTAAAGAGAACCGTCAACAAATTTTTTGCCTTGAATGTGCAGCCAATCAGTGATGAAAAGATGCACATTTTTTTTTTAATAAACTGACTTAATGTCGTTCCAAAATTGTGTGCAGTCTGATAGACCTTTTCATTTGAATTCGGAAATAGATAGTGCACATGCGTTGCCACCATGACAGTTCCCGCGAATTCAAAAGTTTCGGCCCTACTCTGTAAAATGTATGCAAAAGCAGAGTTTTTAATTTTTTTATTGTAATAAATTCGTATGTAGTGAAAGTTTAATGAATAATAGTGTTCAGTATCTCAAAAGTGATTAATAGGAAAGAAATATATTGCATGTACGGAAGCTCAGTGCAATATTTCTTGGTTATGATTTCCATAGCGTGAGCCGCTGTAAGTGTAAGGCGTGCGAACACAACAAACATGAGTGCAAAAGTACCATGCCCAGCAATAATTTTGAATGAAAAAGATGTGCCAGGAGCACAATTAGTGCCAGATTTAAGTGTTGAAGGGCACAGCAGTGGGGTACGTGACGTTTAGGCGCCGCCGTTTAGGCGCCAGGACGTTTAGTCGCTGGACGTTTAGGCGCCAGGACGTTTAGGCGCCGAGCGGTTTAATCACAGTAAACTCTGAGGTATAACAAGTTGGAAATTATTTGGTTGTATGCAACATGTTATGTTATGTATGCTACCCTGGTGGAAAACTATTTACAAAAAAGTCCCTAAAGCTAAAACTATTTTCACAGGAATCTACCAATGGATACAATAAATTATAACCAAAATTACAGGAAAGTACAACTTTTTTCTATTGCTGAGATTAATTTTTTACCTTTGTATTTTTTTGTACATTGCTATATTTTATTGTAGTTTTAATTTTCTACAAGAATCTACAGGAAATTATAGGTTTTGCAGCAAAAAGTTGTTCTTTTTCGACCTAGGATGACAGATATTTAGAACATTGGAATGAGATAGTTTTAAATTAGAATGTGTACATGATCGCTATTACAAAAAACTTCTATGTTTAAATTTTAAAAGAATGGTAGGATATTAAAAGACAATAATGAATAATCGTTATTAAAAAAATAAAAAAACCTTACATTTGAAGTTTTTTTCAAATATATAGCGACTGATTGGACACCATATATGTCATTGCAATGTATCAAATGTTCTATGAAAATTAATTTTTCAACAAAAAAATGATTATGAGTTTTTCTAGGAATTTTGATACAAATTTTGTATTAATTTAAAACCTTTCAAAATGCTTAAAAAGCTTATATATTTTGTGTTCGACGTCTTCAAAAATCTACCTTCAAAGATCCTTAAAAAGCTTCAAATTTTTATTTCGAAATCTTAAAAAATCTAAATCGGACCTTTTTAGGGCCACCAAATATTTGAACGAAGAAATGATTTCATTGTTTTTTAAACATGTACCCTGGTGAACAAAATTTTTACAAGACATGTAATATGTAAGTTTCTACAAGAAACTATAATTTAAAAACAATCTTACACTTTTTATAAGAACTTATGCCAAATATATTAAAGAATTATTTATATAAATAATAATTATCATAATAAATCACACTGAACTGTAGTTCGATTATTGCTGAATGAACAATAATTGACTTCACAGGACGATTCTTAACCTGTTCAAACTTAGGCAAGTTATAGATTTTAACGTTAAAAATTGAAATTTTTAGAGAATATTTGAGAAGATTTCAAAACAAATTTTAATGTATAAATTATTGTTCCTAGCTCAAAATTGCTTGAAAAGATATAATTTTGAAAGTTTATAAATTTTTCGATTCACTCTTCAATTCATAGCATTGAAAATGATAGCGTGGGGATTTCTCCTTTCTTAAATATTTTCACTGTACAATGTGTAAAAGTTAAAATTCAAAATTTTGCAGTTTAACTGCTGTTAATTAAAAAATATTCAATTGAAAAGTTTTAAATGCTTTCATTTTATACGCGAAAATTATTGAGCGTTTGAATTGACATTTTTTTAAGATTCAATCTTGAAAGTTTAAAATCCAAAATATTTCACTTTGAGTGTTTTGATTTGCGGTTCAGTTTTTATAGCTTCAAATTTAACTTCCTGTAATTTTGGTTGCAATTTATTGTATTTATTGTTAGATTCCTGTGAAAATAGTTTTCGTTTTCTGTAATTTTTTGTAAAAATTGTTCCACTAGGATAGCATACATAACATAACATGTTGCATATACAACCAAATAATTTCCAACTTTTAATACCGCAGGGTTTACTGTGATTAAACCGCTCGGCGCCTAACATCCCGGCGCCTAAAGGCCCATGCATACTCGAACGCGAACGCGAACGCCTACGCCTACGCGACGCACTTTGGTACGCATTTTTGAGTTATACTGAGTAGAGGCGAACAGCAAAACTCGTCGCGGTCCACTGCAGTGTGGCAAACGATTCACTTTTTTTTTTTTTTAATTACTCAATACAAAATTCCTAGCAAACTCAAGGTTCCTGATTTTTATTTTGTTTATTTAAAAAATATTATATTCATATAGATATCAGAAAAAATGAAACCAAATTTTATTATACCTATCTTCAATTGAAGATTCTTCGTTGGAAAATCATTTTAGCGATTCCTCGGCCGTTTCAAAACATGTGGCTACCACATTTTGTATTGTCTACTGACGGTCTGTCAACCCACCTTTGCCTACCTGCGTACCATATACTTTTATATTAACTAGGTGGTACAGCTTCGTTTCTCGGTCTTTGACTGTACATGTGCTTTGCTACTCAAAGACTTTCAGTTACCTTTAATTTATACATATTTTTACGGCTTGTACCGTAAGCCGCTGCAATATCCGACAGGGATTACATTACTAGAATGTGAACAATCATTATGAACAATTATATGCTAAGTTCATTGTGATACAATAATAACCGTTTTTACAACTGAATGGACCATAACCTCAACAACATATAACACCCTCTTACCACGCAAGAGTACTTCCAGAATACAAATAATTTGATTATTGTATGTTTTAATTATTGTAAACAAATAAAATGAACAAGTAGCCAAATATCATACTTGCGGTTGAAAAACATTTGTTTTTAGCTAAAAATGCATTAAATTATTGTGAGAGTGATTGTTAGTCAGAATATCCATAAATTATTAACAATTATAATAGTTGCAAACAATGTTTGGCATAAATTTGGAATTCATGGTGTTTTTCAACTGTGTTTTGCCTTTTATCATTTGCATTGATGCAGATATTCTTACAAATAATATATGTTCAATTATATTTGTGAAAATACAACAATTGTTGATGTTTTAAACAAATATAAAACTTTGGCACTTTGGCCTGGAAAATAATTTTCTGCACCAAAACTGCTTTAAATTTTTGTTAGAGACATTTGCAGTCACTATTTATATGTAAAATTAACAATAACCAATTGTTATTATTTATTGTTATTATTTCATTCCAAATATCACGAAATTTTCATATATTTAAAAAATATTGTAATTTTTGTTTACAAAAATTTTTCTTATCTGGAAATACTTTAAATTATTGTGAGTGATCGTCAGTAACAATTTCTAGAAAAAAATAAGAATTAAAATATTTATAAACTATTGTTGTTGAAAATGTTGTAATCATTGGTTTTTCCATTTCTGATTTTCCCTCATCATCTAAATTGATGCAGATATTCTTGAAACTAACACAGGTTCAATTATATTTCTTAAAATGAAACAATTGTTAATCTTGTAAAGAAATGAGATGAGTAAACATAAAGCTTCGGCACTGTGGCCTGGAAAATAATTTTTTTGCACTATAACTGCTTTACATTTTGGTTAAAGAGATTTGCAGTCAAAAAATTATTTTCAAGGCCAAAGTGCCAAAGTTTTATATTTATTCATTTCATTTGTTTAAAGGAGCAACAATTGTTGGATTTTCACCAATATTATTGAACATATATTATTTTTAGGAATATCTGCAAGAATTCAGAAGCTACAAGGAACACCGCAATTGAAAAAACTACAAATTTCAAATTTGTGCAAAAAATTGTTTATAACAATCGTAATTGTTAATAATTCATCGATATTCTGACTAAAAATCACTCTCACAATAATTTAAAGCATTTTTAGTTAAGAACAAATGTTTTCCAACCACAATTACGATATCTGGCTATTTGTCAATTTAATTTGTTTAGAATAATT
Organism: Andricus quercusramuli; assembly: GCA_932178445.1. Taxonomy (NCBI): domain Eukaryota; kingdom Metazoa; phylum Arthropoda; class Insecta; order Hymenoptera; family Cynipidae; genus Andricus; species Andricus quercusramuli. The sequence continues at coordinate 9,096 of CAKNXH010052219.1, read as the reverse complement.
TAAACATATAATATTCAAATTATTTATGTTCTAGGAGTACTTTTGGGTTGATTCAAGGTGATTCACATTATATGCGAACCGTTGATGAAGAGTAAATAATAATTATGTGACAATGTCGATTTTCTCATACTTTGAGAAAACATATAATAAATAAACAAATGAAAATTCGAAACATCTATGACCAAGGTGCTCTTTGAAAATTAGCGCTCTTCAAATAACAACGAACAAATCGTAAATCGGGGCAAAATTGAAGTCTGTAGACTTTTTTGAACGAAAAATATCCCTTTGGTCCCACTATGTTTAGCACAGTGGAACGCATCTACGCGTTTGCATTTGCGTTCGAGTATAAACCAAACCTCACCCCAGTGCGAAGGCGTACGGTCAAAACTGTGAAACGCGTCAGGTTAGACTTTTTCTCAGCGTTTCGGCGACGCGCTTGTCCAGTGTGAACCAAACCATTGCTTAACACAGTTTCTATCCTGACGCAAACGCGAACGCCCGCTCGCATTCAGTTTTGCGTTCGAGTATGCATGGGCCTTAAAGGATCTGGCGTCTAAATGTCCTGGCGCCTAAACGTCCTGGCGTCTAAACGTCCGGCGCCTAAACGTCCCGCGCCTAAACGTCCGGCGCCTAAACGGCGGCGTCCAAACGGCGGCGCCTAAACGTCACGTACCCCAGCAGGGCGCTGCTGGTTATGTTGCTGAGGTTACGTTTTGGTAAACAAACTTTGTTTGTGCTTTTTTTATCAAAGTATCTTAGTACTTAACGATGATAAATTTACAACTAATATGTATAATGATAATGATAGGATTACTCGTGAACTGAAATTTCGAGATGTATATTTTTTTGTGAAAATAATAGGATAGCTGTCACAGGTTACGATATGGTAAACAGACTGTGTTTGTGTTTCCATACGGCAGTATTTATCGATAATAAATAACAAATATATATATATATATATATAATGACAACAAAAGCAGTAATCTTCAAGTGAAGTTTCTAGTTACAGATTTTTGTATATAAGAATAAAATACCTTTAAGAAATGCATACCAAAACTGTATGTTCGATAGGAGTAAGTGTGATGAATGGAAAATTCCAATTGAAAAACCAATTAGTTATTCACTTTTTTTTGTTCCAACATAAAGATTAATCTCTTTTTATTTGTCAGGTAATTCCCGAACGCCAGGGAATGTCAGGGAAAACCTGACAGAGTTAGTGAATTCTCGATAAATTAAAGTTGAAATTAATTTTATCATTGCGGTTAAAAATCGCAACTTGGTTGAAAATTAATCTGTTTTGCTTATTGAGGATTCAAACCATTTTGTAGAAAATTAATCTTTTTGTTTAATTCAACTATTTTTGGTGTAGAATTAAAATCCTTTTGGCGGTTGGAGTACAATATATCACTTTTTCGTTGAAAATTCATCTTTTTTGGTAGAAAATTCAACTACTTAGTTGGAAGTGGAACTACTTTCTTAAAAATTCATTTATTTGGTTGATGTTCCATCGTTGTAATTGAAAACCTTTTCCTTCATTCAAAATTTAATTATTTTATTAAAGATTATGTTTTCTAGATGAAAATTAATTGTTTTAACAGAAAACTCAAATCGTACATGTTTGGTTAACAATTTTACTTCTTATGTTAAAAATTCAAATATTCTGTTTAAAATTCCTGTATTTTATTGAAAATTCGAATATTCTGTTTAAAATTCCTGTATTTTATTGGAAATTCGAATTTAATGGAAGAATATTTAATCTTCTTGGTGAGTAATTCATGTTTCTGGTTGGAAATTCCTTTAAAAATTAAAATATTTGGTTAGAAATTCATGTACTTTGTTAAAAATTCATCTTATTGGTTCAAAATTGATATTTTTGAATGCATAGAATTATCTTTTTTGATAGAAATTAATTCTTCTAGGTTGAAAATTTAGCTTTTTTCGGTGCGAATTTAGCTATTTGTTGAGAATCCGTCTTTTCGACGTAATCTTTACAGCGACTACCACTTTTACACAATCCGTAGCAGCAGCTTTTATGCGCTCCAACTCCATTTTTTTACAATTACTGGTATCGCATTATCCTTTTCCATTTTCATTCATAAACACTCCGCTATACCATTTAAAACTGTAGTTTTTTAAACAAAATACTGCATTTCCTATGCATTTGCGAGCAACAGAGCCGAAAATTGACAGGAAGGTCAATTCATTTTCGCGCATGCGCACAAAAAATAATTGAAATGAAAAGGTCTATTAAGGATACAAATGCTAGTGGCACCCTGCTGGGTCTGCAGTGCTGTTCACACCTACACTTCCCTTTTTTCGACGAGCTGCGTGCAGTAAACGACATTTCGACTTTTGTCGCGATCGTTCTGTCGGCCACAGAGTATAATATGAATGATGTGAAAAATTATATTTAAATATAAACAATTCAAGGGACTGAAATATTTATAGATATTATTTTTGGCGGATAAAATATCATGAAATTATATACGGGAGAGTCGAGTACATTGGAACTTGAAATTATGGCGTCCGAGTTGATGTCCTTCCGAGAACTGCTGGCCACGAAATGAGGTGATGTGCGGAGCAAGGGAGGCTTGCTCACTGAAGCGTGACAAACAAGTAGGAGAGGTATGTTAAGCTGGCACAACACTATTCAGGTATCGAGATGTAACCTATTTAATAATTTAGGGCTCACTTAGGGCTAATTTGCGCCCCTATTCCTAAATTTAAGGCTCTATTATTTTTTTTCAAAAAATAGTGTTTGCGCTAGCTTAACGTTAAGCTGGCCGACCATTGCTGCAAAACGTACTAAACATGATTTTATAGAAAATTGACCCTATACAATAATTTAGGGCTCATTTATGGCACTGGGAATATGATAATAAAAAATTAAAAAAAAAGGTTTAAACAATTTTTGTTTAAACAATCCTACTAAAAATGAATGAAACAAATTTATTTTTTGTAACCCATGCACGAAATGTTCGCTTTTTGAGGCATGTATTGCGTGCGGGAAGTGACCAATTCCAAAGCCGTGGTAAAAAGCAGATATAAAAAGACTTTTTCTAGCTGCTGCGTTTGCGCTCTTCGAGCAAGATTACTTTTTCTAGCTGTTGCGCTTCCGCAGTTCCAGCCAGGTTACTTTTTCTTACTGTTGCGCTTGCGCATTTCGATTCCGATTTACTTTCCAGGACTGCAGGAACCTGACTTCATTAAGATTTTACGCTTGAGAGGCTGATTGTGAGTAGTGAATAGTGATTGGACAAACTCAAAGTCATAAGTTACCATAAATGACTGATAAATTACCATCAATTACCGTTAAATTACCGAAAATTTTAGAAATTTGTGGATACCTGAAATTTCCGGTAATTTAGCAATTTTCCATAAACTACCGGAAATTGAGCAATTTTTCATAAATTTCTGGAAATTGTTGGAATCTTTCCAAAGAGCTTTGGATTCATGCAATTTCCGATTATTTGGCAACTTTTCATAAATTTCCAGAAATTTTTGAAATTTAGCAATTTTCCATTTTCCGGAAATTTTTGAAATTTTCTGATTTTTTCCAAAAACCTTTGGATACCTTGAACTTCTGGAAATTTTCGGTAATATACGAATTCACCGGAAATTTTTTGGTAATTTTACCATAAATTTCCAAAAATTATCATATATTTTCAAAAAATGTATTCTTATTGTTTCTCAAATCGAAAATTCCCTGCATTTGTTACAAAAAATATCGTGTGCAACAGGTGCTGAAAGCGGACAGTTGCAACTCTTGTGAAGTTTACAGTACTTGCCATCGGCTCATCTTCAGGTCGTTTCCGGCTTGTCTTCGGCTCTTTTACAGCTCGCCTCTGGCTCGATTATGAATTCACATCGCGCTTTACGCTCGGTTCCTCTAGATTTTAGAACGCCGTGTTCGACTTCGATGAAAAAGTTTATTTGCAAATATTATAAAATTATCAAAACCTCTACATATGAAGTGATTGTTAAATTTGTTTTTATTTTCGACTAAAAATGAACTTTATTTACTTAAGGTTCTATCGATCTTAAGGAACACATTCTCATCCAGACACTCGCGCTTCGCGATCGTTATTTGATTTAAAAATCATTTGAACCTTGCGTTCCACGCTTGGTTCTGTGCCCCGTATGATAGAAAAAAATGAGTTTGAGTGCACTTACGGTTATTTTAGCTTGAGCCGTTTTCCAAAAAAGTTAATTTTTTTCATTTTGAATATATTCTTACAACAAAAATTTATTACAAATTCGTAAATCTTTTTTGAATACACAATTTTTGTTCATTCATCTGTTTTCGTAACTTGCATTGTTTTTCCAAAATTTTGATTTTTTTTACTGTCAATGTTATTTTCACGAATAACACAAAAACTACGCATCCTATCGAAACATAATTAATAACAAATTTGTACCCCTTCTTTGGATAAAAAATGTGATCTTCCTCATTTTTTTCGCAGCTTGTGTTATTCGTCTAAAAATTTAATTTTTCTATTTTCAATACTGTTTTTTACGAATAAAACAAAAACTACGCGTCATATCAAAAAGTGAATAATAACAAATTTGTAGATCTTTTTTAGGTGCACAATTTTGGTGAATTCGTCTTTTATCTTATTTCACATAGTTTGACAGCAAAATGGAATTTTTGATTTTTTTATTGTTTTTTTTTGTGTGATCAAAATTTGAATTTTTGATTTTTCAAAAAATTCAAAAGGTTGTTACGAAAATATTGTAGGGTGTTCAAAAAGCAACGTTATTCTCCTCCTGACTTTTTTCCACATCGTGCGTTTTTCGGGTTAAAATGTTCATTTTCGTTTGTTTTTTGGAATTTTGAAAATGCTATAACTCCAGTAATTTTTTTTCTCCGAAAAAGTCATTCGGATAAATTGTTCGAGTTTTTGAGTACAGTACACTCCCGCTAACTGCAAGCTTCGTAAGTTCCACTTTTAGCCACTTCTCCTCCACACGTACTTTAACGCACACTCCATTGTGTCTCCCACCGACTGCGAGTCTCTGCGCATGCCCCAAAGTGCGAGCTCCGACGCAGCGTGGTTATACGACGGAGCAGAGTGGGTGTACTCAATAAGTGTCGAATTCTTGGAATTATACTCCCCTACAGCCCGGTCAGACTGGCAGTTACCGGGAGTGTACTGTACTATGAATAGCCGTACATAGAATTTTTGAATCTTGAAAAAAATGGTCTCAAAATTTTTCAAAATTCTCTAACTTTTTGAATTTTGATCCAAATTAGCTGGTTAACGAACTTGTTCTTTTTTTTAGGCCCTAAAAAAGTGTGCCAAAGCACAATCCAATCTGATTATTTTTTCGAAAGTTATCGTGCCTACAGACAGACTAGACAGACACCTTGGTAAAAATCGTATTTTCTAGCTCAGGGGTCTGAAAACGTGGAGATTTGATGAAATCCGACTAAGTCAAATTTTACATAAAACCAATACCTTCTTATTAAAATGAGAATGTAAAAATGATTTAAACAATTATTGTTCAAACAAATTAACCAAAAAAATGTGTTTTTGTTTTCATTTCCCTTGCATGATTTCAGGCTCATTTAGGTCTCCTGAAATATCGTCGACCGAAAGTCGTGCGACTTTTCCTTTGCCTTTTTTTATTATATACGGTGTTGTGCCACCTTAACGTTATAAAAGTACGTAAAGAAATTCATAAAACCCATTCTTTCCACTTGCATAATTTAGGGCTCATTGACGACTAATTTGGGCCCGTAGTCCCAAATTTAGGGCTCCAATACATATTTTTAATATAGCGTTTGCGCCTGCAATTATGCAAGGGAAATAAAAGCGAAAATAAAATTTTTGTTCAGACCATAATTGAGTGTCCGGATGCAATAAGGGCACATAAAATTTTCTCGTGCGAAAACGAAGTCCCCTGGAGGCTTTCAACAAAATTTTCGAATTTTGATTTTTAAAGGACATATCTGGCTGTGAAATTGTATTGCGCATCTTTTTTCGTCTAGATAAAAAGTTGTAGCTTTTTAGTTTACAAATTAAAGCCGAAAAACTGACTTTTTGAAAAAAATCAATTTTAATCCGTTTTTCACTTCAACTCGCGCTCAGTTCGTCAGTTTTTCGAATTTTTTGATAAAATTTTGAGAAAATGCACTTTAGGGTATCGATTGACTGATAGAGATTCAACAAAAATTTTTTTTGTAATTGTTACTAATTTTTTTCTGATGCTCAGCGTGAATCAGACTTTTGTAACTACCAGCGTTTCGTTTATCGAGGAAATTTTGAGCAAGAAAAAACTTCTCGCGACAAAAATGCGGAGAAAACTGTGATAAAGTTTTTGGGAAAGTATATCAAAATATTCAATAGTTTAGGAGTAGTTGTGATTTTAGTTTATGTCAGCGCTTGAGCTTTCGAGTGCACTCTGGGGCTTGCCGCCGTGACATGTTCTCGCGTTTGTGAGTTTTTGCTTACAATACGATATTAATTACATTTTTTAGTGAATAACAATTCAGTGAAAGTAAGGTGATAAAACACTCATGAATTTTATTAAGTTTTTGATGTATGTTTGCGGTTTATTTAGATTTAACTGTGAGATAGATACTCTAATATACACCTGATGTTTACACTTGCATTCGGTTTAACTTTGAAGCGACATTGAACATTCGCTTTGTAAACAACCCTACGCACACGCTAAATTTTTTAATTCATGAATGTTTTATGAACTTACTTTCATTGAATTGCTATACACTGATAAATTTAATTAAAATCTTATTGTAAGCAAAAACTTACTAACGCGAGAACGTGTCACGGCGGCAAGCCGTGACACGGCTATCAAATCTCTATCAGTCAATCGATACCCTAAAGTGCGTTTTCTGAAAATTTTATAAAAAAATTCGAAAAACTGACGAACGAAGCGCGAGTTGAAGAGAAAAACGGATTAAAATTAATTTTTTTTCAAAGTCAGTTTTTCGGCATTAATTTGTAAACTAAAAAAGCTACAACTTTTCATCTAGGAGAAAAAAGATGCGCAATACAATTTCACAGCCAGATATGTCCTTTAAAAATCAAAATTCGAAAACTTTGTTGAAAGCCTCCAGGGGACTTCGTTTTCGCACGAGAAAATTTTATGTGCCCTTATTGCATCCGGACACTCAATTGTTCAAACAATTTTTTTAAAGTTTAAATATCATATTCGGGAATCCCTAAATGAGCCTTAACGTAAGCTAAGAAAAGAAATTTGTTTCATTCATTTTGAGTAGGATTGTTTAAACAAAAATGGTTCAAACCTTTTTTTTATAATTTGACTATCATATTCCCAGAGCCCTAAATGAGCCCTAAATTATTGTATGAGGTGAATTTAAAAAAATCATTTTTAGTAAATTTGGGACTATGGGCCCAAATAAGCCTTAATGAGCCCTAAATTATGCGAGTGGAAAGAATGGCTTTTATGATTTTCTTCATGTATTTCTTATAAAGTTAAGGTGGCACAACACCGTATTTAACAAACAAAAAAAGGACAAAGGAAAAATCGCACGACTTTCGGTCGACGATATTTCAGGAGCCTTACATGAGCCTGAAATCATCCAAGGGAAGTGAAAACAAACAGATATTTTTTTGGTTAATTTGCTTAGACAATAGTTGTTGAAACAATTTCTTTAAAGTTCAACTATCATATTCAGGGAGCCCTAAGTGAACCTTAGCATATAGGGTAGGAAAAAAAATTTGTTTAATTCTTTTTTATTTGGATTGTTTAAACATAAATTGTTTAAACTTTAAAAAAAATTTTGATTATCATATTCCCAGAGCCCTAAAATATTTTATGGAGTGAATTTTCTGTAAAGTTATTTTTAATACGTTTTACAGCGACGTTTGACTAGCTTATCGTTAAGCTAGCGCAAACACTATTTTTTGCAAATAATAATAGAGCCATAAATTTAGGAACAGGGGCTCAAATTAGCCCTAAATTATGAAATACGTTACATGGCCATGCCTCAATAGTGTTGTGCCAGCTTAACATGCCTAAGCAGGAGGGCCGGACTCTCCGCGCGTTAGTGACATCAGGTTACGTCATCCATTGAAATCCAACAGAAATGATTCACGCGCCCAGCCTGTTTACGTTCGGAGCGTCTGGATTTATGTCCAAGGCCACTGCGATCAATGCCGGAAACCCGTGATAATTCCAAGCTCCAGTGAAGTACCGGCCACTTACCATCGCAGAAGTTGTATTCACACTTTATTCAAAATCGCAAGTGGCCGGGGCTACCCGACTCTCCCTATTATTAATCAACTATAATAATCTACGTTTTCATTCACTCTGTCCACATTAAAGCTGCTAATTTTCGCGTGTTCTTTGTTTCGCGGCTTTTTCTATCATGTGAATGTGACAGTTCATTAGTATACGTCAGCTTGACATCTTATAAAAATGTCTTCCACATGAAGTTATTCTCTTTGCATGGAAATGCTTTATCTTTAATTTTCAGTTATTGATAATTTTGCACTTTAGACTCAAATGAATGAATTTTAAAAAGCGTGATGCAACATTTTGAAATGATTCATTTTTAATAACTTAGTTTCAAGATCCTAATTTAAGAATACTTCAATTTTAAACAAAGTCTGGAATTTTTTAACTTTTAACGCTTCAAGTTTCAATTCATTAATTTTGAAAGTTTTCCATTAGAAATCATATAATTCTCAAAGTTTTTAGAATAATTAAACTTTGAAGGTTCATAATTTTTTTATTCAATTTTGAAAGTTGAAAATGACAGTCAATGTTTTCACAGAAATTTCATTTTTTTAGTTTAGGAAAATTTAGCCAATAACTTTGAACGTCACTTGATACTACATGATACAATAGATACCTGATAATAATTTGTATCATCTTTAAAACTTTTATAATTCCAATTTAACCTTTGTTGTGCACACCTCTTTGAAATTACGTATTATGCATAGGGAGTATGTCATACCTCAGTCACTTCAAACGTTTATTGCAGACGTACAATTCGTTATTTTGACTCAAACAAAATTGCTGGCCATTGCTTAAAGCTTTTAAGATAAGGCCTAATAGAATGTGCTTGAAGTTACGAACGTTCATATGAACGAAATTAAAAAAATT
>CAKNXH010052218.1:0-33643 GCA_932178445.1 Andricus quercusramuli | reverse complement strand
ATTATAATTGCAACAGTTTACATATTAATTTTGTTTCTTTTATCAATTATAATGCCATATTACTTTACCATTACTTTACCATTACTTTACCGTTACGCTGTAGCGTAATGTTTGCGTTCGGCCGGTCCGCCAGGGTACTTTCAAATATTTATAAAACCCTTTCCCTAAGTAATAAGACTTAATTATACCTCACATAATTATTTGCTGAACATTTTACAGATCATGAATTGGTTTGAATAATGATATTGCTCAATCGTGAAAACAATTATATTTTGTCATGATACTCATTTCCATTCTTAGAATACTTCAAATAATCTTTCATGTGTATGAAAAACACGAAAAATAATCTTCTATTAACAAAAACTAATAAATAGTTTAGGTGTCTCATCTCGCTCCAGAGCATGGGGCGAGATGAGACATGTGCACAAATTATAAGTTTCATATTTTTACCGCAATTACTATTTTTGGAACACTGAGTCTTTGATAAAATTGATAGATGAAGGTTCATAGTATGTATAGAACCACTTACGTTTTTAAAAATTACTATAGATTTCAAATATTTCACTGAAAATTACAACTATGCTCATCTTGCCCCGGCCTCCCCTACTTACAAAAAAACTCAGAAAAAAATCTACAATTTTATTTGACTACCTAACCTCAATTGCACTTTACGCGATATTTTTCCCCACTAATATAATATTGCACAGAAATATGAGCCAATAAGACATCATATGTATTGCGCAAATATTTAATATTATTCTAAAACTAGAGATGAAAATAGAAATAAACATACCTTCAATATAATTTCACCCAGCACCATGTGCTGACAGCGAAAGCATTCAATTTTTAAATCATACACATTTTGGCGCATTTCACACACGACGCTACAAATGATTTCATTGGCTCAAATTGTTTGTCACTAGTAAAGCACTAGAATTTTGACGTGTGTTAGGGCGCAGTCCCATGGATACATGTTAGCAGAGTAGCAGATTTGCGGAGTAGGTTTTTCGACCAATCAGATGATTGCAGGGAATTTTCTAAAAAGTTTTCTGAAAGAGATAAGTTCAAGCCGTACATGGACTAGGGAATAGTTGGGCATAGTGTAGCGCCTGCGTTCGTGATGTTTTCAAATATTTGAAAAGTGATAAGTGAAAATGGAATTTGGTGGTTAAAATATTGTTCAAAATGAGTAATAATGACGGAAATCAGTCGAGGGTAAGTACTGATGTAATAAAGTAGAATATTAATATGTTTTTGTAAACAATTTGTGCAAAAAAACTAAATGTGAGGTGTTATAAAACGAATTTTAAAGCTGGATGGGTAAGCTAACCAACAAACAAAAATTTGACGTTTTTGCAAAAAACAAAAAATTGATTGGCATTTCGAACTCGAAAGTTCATTGCCTCACTACCCGATTCGGGTAGTGTTTCTAGGTGGATAAATACTACCAGTGTGGGTCCACCACACCCACGACGGGTCAACAACACGCAGTATTCCCTGAACGGTCACCCATCCAAGTACTAACCGCGCCCAACACTGCTTAACTTCAGTGATCTGACGGGAACTGGTGTTTTCAGCGTGGTATCGCCGTTGACAACAATCGCCGTTTTTGCAAAACTATACAAGAATAAAATAATTTCATAAACAATTCTAAATTTTATGTACTAAATTTATTGACGCAATGTTTTTTTAAAAAATGGCGAAGAAGTTCGGTTTACTTTTTCGATATGCATGAGGTTATAATCTATGTGGTCATCCCACAATAATTGTTATTATCTTTTCAAATAAAAAATAATAATTTAGAAACTTTTGGCTTCTGTTGTCAATATAATTATTGATTTTGAACAGATATAATAACTAAACCGATATAATAAATATTTTTTAGACTGTGTTTAGTCGTCCTGAAATATTGAGATAGTTGGAAAAGGGCACGGACTAGTCGTTCCGAAAATTCGGGATGACTAGCCAAGTTTATAAAAAATATTTTACTACTTATCCCGAATTTCGAGATGACGAAGGGACTTCGATTTTTCTAATATTGTCTAAATAGGATATTTTATTACTGCCTTCAGCTCAATTTTTTAAAAACTGATACTTGTGAAAAACAATGTTTTAATTAGTATTCGTGTTCAGCAGGAATATGTATATACCAAAATTCATATAATCTCTTTTAGTATATTGCAAAAAAATAAAAACATGTGTGGCTGTAATTTATTATTTTTTCTGAACGATTTAATGAAATCAAAATTCTGTATTTTATTTTATATTTAAGTTAAATACTTAATATTATTTGAGTAGATTTGAAGAAAGATGCTTTTGTTTGATTATTTTAGAGAATTATTTCAATCTTTAATACCAAAGCTTGGATATAGTTGATCTAATTTCTTCTAAATTAGGGACATAAACTTTTCTTTCTTTCTTTTTTCTTGATTCCTTTTCCTAATGAATAGCACAAGAAAAATGTTTCTAGTCCGCTAATTTGTAATCTGCATATTTCGAAACCGATCTATCCCATGGTGCATATTAGCGAAGTGCGGAGTAGAAGCCAGCCAATACGAATGTCTTCTCTTGTATAAATTGTTTTTTCTTAAAACGGTGCGTTATTGGCAGTCTGCTATTTGTCCAAATCTGTAAACCGTAAAATGTAAGGGCATGGGACAGGTAGGCAATAAAGTGTGCTGATTAAAAGATGAGAAGAATTCAAAATATTCGAGAAATTTCAGAAATTCATAACATTTCAAGAATTCAGGAAATTTCGAATATTCCAGGAATTCAAAAAATTTAAATACTTTAGGATATTGAGAAATTCAGAAAATGTCAGGTATTTTCGATCATTTGGGCAATTCAAGAAATGCAGAGAATTCAAAGAATTCTAGAAATTCAAAACATTCAAAGAATTTAAAAAAGTCAGAATATGCAAGGATTTAAGGGAATTCAGAAAAATCAAGGGCCTTGGAAATTCAAGAAATTTAGATTTTCACAGATTTCGAGAATTCAAGGAATTTATGAAATTCAAAATATTCAAGGAATGTACGGAATTCAGGGAATTTAAAATATTTAAGAAAAAACCAGAATTTGTGTAAATTCAAAGATTCTCAGTGATTTCAGAACATTTAGAAAATGTAGAGAATTCACGAAATTCAGAATATTGAAGGAATTCAGGAAACTTATAGAATTTCAGGGATTCCAGAGCATTAAAGGAATTCAATACAGTCATGAAATTGAAGGACTCGAAACAGAGTTCACAGAATGCAGGTTATACTGAAAATTCTAGGAATTTCAAGTGTTACACAATGTCAAGTGTTACACAATGGCGAAAAACTACGCTGAATTTCAGAGAAGTCATGGAATGCAGAGAATTTCAAAAATTCAAGGAATCCAGATTATTTACGGAATTAGAGGATCCAGGGAATTCAGAGAATGTCCAGGATTTCACAACATTCAGGAAATTCAGATAATTTCAGAAATGTTATAGCATTAACGGAATTTAAGGAATTCAGCTCGGAATTTAGAAGATTCAAGGAATGCAGCAGATTCAGAGAATTAAACAAATTTCGGAGAATTCAAGAGATTCACAGAATTCCGAATATTCAAGGAATTCAGGATATTCGAAGATTTCAGGGAATTAACAGAATTTCATAGATTTTAGAGCATTTAGGTAATTAAAGAAATTTAAAGAATTAAAAACATTTTGGGAATTCAGAACATTAAAACAATTCAGGAAATTGAAAATATTCAAGGATTTCAGAGATTCCAGAAAATTTTAGGAATTTAGGGAATCTGTCAAATTTTCATTTCTCTAAACTAAATATAAAACTTTTTACTTTAAAGAAAGACATACAATTTTGTACTGTTTCAAATAATATACTAAGAAAGTTAAAGATTCCACTCCTCCTTGAAATTAAAAAATTGCAATTGTAATGGATTCTAACATTTGATTTAATTATTTGCATTGAAACTATCATCAGAAGTCAAAAAGTTTAAAGTATTTTTAATTATTAAGTTAAACATTGATTACAAAATTATTGGTTTCTAATTATTTATTTTATTTTATTATATAATTTCAAATATTTGAAATTCATCTCAACCATTTTCATATTTTATCAATTAAAAATTATCATTTTCTTGTAAAAATGTGCTTTTTTCAAAATTTAAATAACAAAACGAACCAATAAGAAAAAGACACCAATAATAAAACAAAAGCATCTTTCTTCAAATCTACTCAAATAATATTAAGTATTTAACTTAAATATAAAATAAAATACAGAATTTTGATTTTATTAAATCGTTCAGAGAAATAATAAAATACAGCCACACACGTTCTTATTTTTTTGCAATAAACTGAAAGAGATTATATGAATTTTGGTATATATTAGGAAAATCGAAGTCCCTTCGTCATCTCGAAATTCGGGATAAGTAGTAAAATATTTTTTATAAACTTGGCCAGTCATCCCGAATTTTCAGAACGACTAGTCCATGCCCTTTTCCAACTATCCCAATATTTCAGGACGACTAGACACAGTCCAAAAAATATTTATTATATCGATTTAGTTATTATATCTGTTCAAAATCAATAATTATATTGAAAACAGAAGGCAACAGTTTCTAAATTATTATTTTTCATTTGAAAAGATAATAACAATTACTGTGGGATGACCACATAGATTATAACCTGCATATCGAAAAAGTAAACCGAACTTCTTCGCCATTTTTTTAAAAAACATTGCGTCGAAAATTTAGTACATAAAATTTAGAATTGTTCACGAAATTATTTTATTTTTGTATAGTTTCGCAAAAACTGCAAATTTTTGTTTGTTGGTTAGCTTACCCATCCAGCTTTAAAATTCATTTTATAACACCTCACATTTAGTTTTTTTGGAGAAATTGTTTACAAAAACATATTAATATTCTACTTTATTACATCAGTACTTACCCCAGACTGATTTCCGTCGTTATTACTCATTTTGAACAATATTTTAACCACCAAATTCCATTTTCACTTATCACTTTTCAAATATTTGAAAACATCACGAACGCAGGCGTTACACTATTCCCTAGTCCCTGCACGGCTTGAACTTATCTCTTTCAGAAAACTTTTTTGAAAATTCCCTGCAATAATCTGATTGGTCGAAAAACCTACTCCGCAAATCTGCTAATATGTATCCATGGGACTGCGCGGACTTGGCAACGCTGTTCAGTACATTCGTATACGAATAACTCGAATCGCAAATTCGAAGAGTGCTCGACAGGGATGTGCAGTTACGCGTAACTGGAGGATTTTGAAGTAAAATACCTAAGTGAAGTATTTTACGTAGAAAACAGGTAAAATACCTAGTAAATTACGTGCCAAGATGGCGGACCTGTAGAACTGAACATAACCTCTTTTTTTTGAATTTCTGGTATCGGCCTTCCTAAAAGCACGAAGTAGTATAAGGAGACCCCACTCCCGGAAAATTTGGACGCGTGGATTCGAATTCAGTTAGTTTGCATCGCTCGTAGCGCCTCTTGCGGAAACATGCATACATACATATAGATCTACATACGTACAGGCATACACATTCGTAAAAACTGTGTTTCGTGACAAGCATGTGTGCGTTTGTTTTCCCCGTCTCATACCATTGGTGCCGCCATTTGTAAATAATGTATTTCAACGCTTTTCCGCAAGAGGCGCTGCGAGCGATGCAAACTAACTAAATTCTAATCTACGCGTCCGAATTTTCCAAAGACCGCATGGGAGTGGGGTCTCCTTATACTACTTCGTGCCTAAAAGGGTGTAAGAGTTTGTTTTCAATGCCTATATTGTTAATTGAAAAATAATAATGTCAAACAGGAATGTGCAGTTACGCGTAACTGGAAGCTTTTACGTATAATACCTAAAGGAGGTATTTTGCGTAAAATACCTGGAATATGTAAAATACATGTAGAAAACCTCTGATTGGCTGTCTGATTCGAGGTTTCAATTTCCCGCCTCAGAGGTGGCACCCTTATATATAGAACAAGACGTAATTTACATCATGTAGAAAACTGATGACGTAAAATACCAGGTAAATTACCGTAGAAAACCAAGTAAATTACCACGAGTATTTTACTTACACATCACTGGTGCTCAGAGTTGGGTACGTAATTTACTCCAGGTAATTTACTTCGTTTTCTACAGTAATTTACCACGTAATTTACGTCCGAAGTTTTCTGCATGATGTAAATTACGTGGATGTGGAACTTGCAAATATTTCGATGCCTGTCTGACATAAGTACATAACCTCTGCGTGTGAACTATGGACATGTGCTTGCCAGTCGTGCAGCAATTATTTAAAATTTTCAAAAATAAGGCAAGATGAATATTATAATATAATTGCAAAAATTATTAATTTAACACTATTCACATAACTATGAACTGGAAGGCGTTTATAACCACTGTTCGTCAAACTGCATGGGAAGTTTGGAATCCTCGTAGAAATCTTCTTTCTCATAATTTTAATCGTTTGTTAATCCATTAACTAGAATTCTTGAATTAATTAAGGTTTGGTAAGGTTATGTCACGTGCTAGGAAATTCAAAAGTTGAAAACAGACAACCGCCATCATTGTCATGTAATTTACCAGTTTTCTACGTAAATTACTTCATTTAGTTAATTTACGTAGAAAACCTCGAGTGATGCGTCACTTCGCAACCCTGCTGGTGCTCGAGAATACGACTTCCTACTCGTATACGTAAGTTACCATTCGAAACTTTACGTATACGGCAAGTTTCGAACGAACTCGAGAATAGAGCCCCTGGCATAATGAACCTCATTCGTATGTCCATGGTACTCCTTCTTTATGCGACGCCTGCGCAGTTGAAAAAGTCGCGGTTTCAGGCTTCAGGGTTTGTCACAATAATTTATCTCAATGGTCTCAATCAAACATCGCGACACGGAAATAGATTGGTTCATCGATTATTTATTGCGAAACGGTAGAAGCAAAAAAGTATAGAAAAACATTTTCTATTTTAGTTTCATTCACTTAAATCCTATAAATACCAGTCAGCGCGCGCTCTTCAAAGACTTGATTTTTAAGTTTAAACGCAAAAGTTAATGTGCAAAAAACGACAACATGAGGCTCACACGAAGATGTTTGGGAAGCATAGGAACAATCACGAAGATGCTGGATTTTTATTCTCAATTCAACCCCTCACCGCTTTCAATAAAACAGTTTATCGATTTTGGCAAGTTTAAGGAAACTTTTAACTTAAGTGTTATTTTATCTGTCTAAAACTTGATGTTTTCTTATTTATGTCAAATCCTAATTCTCACTCTACTTCCAGCACTTTGATCTTTTTTGCACAATTATCATGATCATCATAATTGGAACACAAAAAATGATAAAATTTCAGTTGAACAAAATTGATTTTCTTTTTTAAAACCCTGGGAGAGTAAATTAAGATTTGTCTCAATTCCTCAAATATCACAGTTTTTAAGTAAGCGAACCAATGATGACCTACACTTATTTATATTAACACATTATTGACAACAGTGTATTGAAACTTTACATACATGCTTCATTGTATGCACATTTCTGAATGTATGCTAATGTTTATCTTATTATAATTCTCAGGGCCGCATTTAGGGTTGTGGGGGCCCTAGGGCCAGTTGAAATGTGGGGCCCTTTAGTGGTGACAAATAAATGTAGTGTTTATTGGGGCCCCCCAAATATGGGGGCTGCGGCCCCTAATAAAAATTGGACCTTGATAATAGTTCTCCAATCTCGATCTCCAATCTCGATACAACTCTTATCAAGCTTTATAAAAAAAAGTAACCTCTAATTTTTATTTTATTTTCAATATATAATTTTGTTAACTGTGAACATTTTATATAGTGACTTATTATATTCAATTAGTTGAGCTGCTGGAAGCCGGAAAACCAGAAAATGTAAGTGAGACTATTTTCTGGCAAAGAAGTTTCATAATTTTTTAGTAAAAAAGTCTTCCATTACTTTAAAGTGGCACTTACTATCACATGTAAATATGCAATTTAGAATTAGTTTGATTTGAAATTCTATAAAATTTATAATGTTCCAATTTGATATTGCACGATTTAATGCACTTGAAATTTCAAAAGCTTTGCGAATTTTGTTTTTGAAAGGTTTGGTTTGTAAAATTTTCATATTTAAAATCATTCTGTTTGCAGTACCCTATCTTTAAATTGTAAACGTTTAAAGACGTCTCATTATTATAAATTATTTAATTTTTAAAAGTTTATAATTACACAAATTTTATTTTTGTTCTAGTATCCCTATCCTCACTAAAAAAAGTTAGGAATTTTAAAAAAAAAAAAAAACGGGACTTCTGCCCACTTTTTTTACGTTCCTCGACAGAAAAAGTCAGAATTCATGAGAAAATGTTCAGAAATCGTCAGAGGTTTGGTTCGAAGAATAATCCTTTTATTAGGGGTCCAAGAATAGAATGTCATCAAACCTAATCCCTGTTGTATTTCCTAGTTTATTTATATTATTCATTTAATTATATTTATTTATGCACGTTCTCTTTGTACTTAGATTTAATCATAAATATTTATATACTGAATTACTCTTCGAAACCCGCAGATCATACTCGTCAAATGTTCAAGATGTTCAGAAATCGTCAGAACTTCTGACCATTTATGACGATTCCTGATTGTTTTTCAGTACGAATTTTTCAAATAAAAATTCTTATGCTTGATTTCAAACTCCTATAATCCCTTAAATTTGCCGAATTAAAATTTAAAAAATTTTTAATTAAATTTTTTTGAAATTTGAATTTAAAATGCTTTGAATTCAGAAGAGAAAAGAAAAGACTAAATCAGCAGAATCGCGGGTTCTCTATTTCCGCTCCAAATTACCATTTTGCAGCTTTGGCAGTTTGATTCAATTTTAATGGCCGGGAAATGATTAATGCATACCGTTATATGAACGGAATTTTTTTCTCAAATTTTAGTGGCTGCTGTACATTGTGTCAATATTTGCATAATTCTTCTATATCAGAATATTTTCTAATCAAGATTTATAAAAATTTTTTAATTCAATTATTGAAAGTTTCTTTTATAATGGCGAACCAATTGGTAATAACTCTGTATTTATACAAAATTCACTTACAATTAATATATGTATAATATGTTGGTGAAAGTAAGTTGATTTAAGGGTGTTGGTTAACTCCGACTTGGAATTTTTTTTTATAGGCACGGCACTGACTCCATATATAATTTTTGCCAAGTATTTGAGAGCGAAAGAAAGAAAACTTGTCAAATATCCGGGGTTTTGCGAGATCCTCGGATCAACGAAATTTATAGGAATGAAGCCTTTTGCTGAGGGAATAACTATTTTCGCGGAAATTGTGAAATTTTCGAAAGGGAGAAATCTGCGGATAGCAGAAGACAGCATTTGAACGGCGAGAACCGTTCGCAAATTTATTTTTTTACCCACAATTCTGACATCAGAAGTATTTCCAGGGGCTAGCTAATATTCGAAGACCAAAATCTTGATGATGGCGAACCTAAATTTCGCGAAATACGTCGCGAAATGGAGAAAAATGGGGAACAAAATTGAGATGTCCTGTGTATGTGAGGACCATAAGACTATTGGTAAGCAGCAAAGCAAACTCGCCAACAGACCGGCTGTCGAATTCGCGCTCCGAATCTTCAATGCTCTGAAGTTCGCACCACACATTGCCACTCGCGAAATCGTGGCGCGAATATTTAAAAAGTTTTTGAAGACAGCCACTGCAAATGCACCAATTGTATAGGTAAATCAATGTATGATTGTATGTAAATTTGTAAATTTACCCAGTTTGAAATTATAACTTTGAAATTAGGATTTGAAGGACTTCCGTTTCCCGCGTGAAAGTGTGTGGCAGCGATGAAATTTGGTGCTGAGTTTTTCTGATAATTGTGGTGAAAATTGAGGTGAGTGGATGTGTATAGAAGGGTTCGTTTGTGAGGGATTGATTGAAAGATTGACAAGGGGGTGAGGATATTTTTGGGGATCAAGACAGATTTGTGTGGAAGTTGAGGTTAGGTGGATTTGAGGTCTGTGACAGGGTGGGAGGAGCAGGTTGGTCGTAGCAGGGCAGGGTAGAGAAGGAGAAAGGCAAGGCAGGTAGCTGGTAGACGCGACCGTAGATGGAGACAGAACGATAGAAGGCGGGATCGTTTGAATTGGATTCATGGCTAGCGGAGCGAATACTAGCAAGGAAAACAGGGATTCAGATCAGGAAGTTTTCAGTACACCGAAAGGAGAGAACAAAGAAAGGAGGACAAGGGGAAAGTATCGTAAAACAATAGAAAAGGATAGATTGAGGGCGAAGAGCGTGGGGTCGATTGAGGCATTTCTCAAAAGGAAGAGAGGGGAGAGGGGAAGCAGTGAAGACAAGGAAGATATAGGGTCAAGCTTGAAAAATCCAAAAATGTACAGAACACCGCCGGAAAACATAGTTTTGTAGAGAAGGATGAGAAAAATGAGGGGACAGAAAGAGATAGAGTTGAGGCTAAAGATCCGATGGAAATGGAAAGATTAAAAGAAACGCGCGAAATGATGATACAAGTAACGGGAATGTATGAAGAAAGGCAGGAGAAAAGGGTGGAGGAAATACGGAAAGAAATGAGACAGGAAATGGCCGAACTTAGGAAAGAAATGAGGAAATGGGAAGAAGTCAGGGAAAAGCTAGAGAAAAGGATGCAGATGTTGGAGCAAAGACTAGAAAAGAAGTAAGAGCCCAATAAAAAGGTAGATGAGTTGGAAGGTAGAATAAAAAAAATTGAAAGATCAAACCGTGAGTTTGGAGGTGGGGAGAGTGGGAATAAGGAGAAGGAAAGGCTGAGAAAAATAGAACAAAGAATAGAAAAGAAAGAGAGAGAAGAAAGAAAAAGAAACATAGTGATAAAGGGTCTTAGATTAGAGGGAAAGGAGCTGATGGAAGGAGTGGAAGAAGTACTAAAAAGGATTGATGCTAAGGTAGGGATAGAGGAAGTGCGAAGTGTAGGGAGGGAAGAGCGAAGAGGGGAGAGAATGGTACTAGTGAAACTGAAGAAATGGGAACATAAGAGGGAAGTAATGACAAAGAAGAGGGTTTTATACGGAAGCTCGGAGAGAATAGAGGATGATTTGACGTGGGTAGAAAGAAACATGCAGTATGAGTTAAGGAAAATAGCCGAAGAAGAAAGACAAAAGGGAAGAAGAACATGGGTTAAGTATGAAAGAATCCAGATAGAAGGTGTATGGTGGAATTGGGACGAGGACAGGGAAGAGATAGTAAAAAATAAGGTGTCGGGAAACTAGGAGAGAAAGTGTTTGATGGAGGTAGAAGAAAGGAGAGGGAGGGCGATTGAATTAACGAGATGAGAGGAAGAAAGGAGGGAGTTCTTTAAGGCTAGAGATATCGAAGACGTGACTGGAGTTAACTATGAAGAAGTGGAAAAAAGGGAGAGAGAAAGACAATTAATAGAAAGATGGGGGATGACTTTGATGATTAAAAAATACAATGAAATGAATAAAAAAAATCAATACATTGAATGGAATTACTAAAAATTATACTGATTTTAGCGATTTTATTCAATTCATTGATTTTATTGATTTTTTAAATGTATGGATTATATTGATTTCATTGATGTTGTTTATTTTATTGATTTTGTTTATAATAAATCACTTTTATTTATTTTAGTGATTCCATTCAATTTATTGCTTTTATTGATTTATTCCATTCCATTTTTTAAGAAAAAGAAAATCAAGTAGATCAATCAAATCACTAAAAAAAAATTATTATCAATAAAATAAAAAGTCAAAAAATCAATAACATCAATGAAATGAATAAATTGAATAAAATCACTACAATCAGTAAAGTCGGTGTAATTTTGATTTTATCGATAATAATTTGATTTTAGTATTTATTTTATTCATTTTATTGATTGCATTGATTCATTTGATTGTATTTTAATACAAAATTTAATTATTTACAATAAAAAAAGCAATAAATTGAACAAAATCAATAAAATAAAATCAAGACATTAAAATCAATAGAATCAATAAAGTAAATCAGTCAAAGAATTAAAATGAATGAATTGAATAAAATCACTATAATCACTAAAATCAGTGCAATTTTGATTTTACGGGCAATAATTGGATTTTAGTATTTTATTCAATTTATTGACTCCATTGAGTCATTTGATTGTATTTTTCAATAAAAGTATCGGATATTCATACCAATTTTTTTTATTTTATTAAAAAATACCATGAAATTGATATAAAAAAAATGAATAAATTGAATGAAATCACTGAAATCAGTATAATTTTGACTTTATTGTTTATAATTTGATTTTCTCGATAATAGTGATTTTATTCAATTTATTGATTTTATTGATTCATTTCATTGTATTTTGTGATAAAAAAAAAAGAAAATCAATATAAATATTCGATTTTTTAACAAATACAATCAAATGGATCACTAAAATCAATAAATTGAATGAAATCACTAACAACAATAAAATCAATTCATTATCAATAAAATGAACAACATCAATCAAATAAAATTTATATCGGTTTCACTGATTTCATTGATTTCATTTATTTGATTCATTATATACGTTTTATTCGTTTTATTAATTTTATTGATTTTATTCATGTTCTTCATTTTGTTGATAATTTATTGGAGGATAACTGGCATTTTTTGGCACTCCCGCAATCCAAAAGCTTATCACAAAAAAGATTTTTGTTGCTCCACCCTATTATAAAAATATTAATATATATCAGCAAAAAATTGTCATAAATTTAAAAATAACTAGTTTTTATAATTTCGGAAATCCCGAAATTTATGCATGAATCAAAGAAATGATTGATAAAAAAATCAACAGATTATACAAATATTTTTGTGTCAACAATAATAATATTTGTATTCCTAAAATATATTTTTGCAACTTTTTATTGTTGTTTTTATAATATTTATGCATATTCACGCTAATGTATTGGAAAAAAATTAGTAAGAAAAAAAAATTGAAGAGAGTACGAGGACTCGAACGCATGACGGCAGAATCTGTAGCCTAGAACCTAGACCATTACCCCGCCACTGTTTACTCTTTAGTCCTCTAATTCAAACCCATAGTTATTTTTCGCGGATTTCTTGTAACCCGTTTTCTCGTAAACCGCTTTCCATCTTAGTAAACTGTTTCAAGTTTTTTTTATCTCAAACGAGGTCCTCTTCGCTCACAAAAGATGACCACAATCTGTGTGTCCCGTTACAAGTTTCTTCATATAATTAATTTATAGTTGGACCACTTGATAAACTTGGGATTTATAAATAAATTTGCAGAGAGCCTAATTTCGAAATTTCAGAAATCGCATTTGATGGCTTCGGAATTTATTGCGAGCGAAAATGTTACATGGCGCGACTTCATGCTCTGTGGTGCGAGAAACACCCAGAGCTCACGCACTTTTCACACCAACTGCTGCGAAATCATGCCGATGACCTCCGGAAAAGGGATTATACAGGGTGTCCCAGACTCAAGTGTCCGGACTTAAATGTCCGTATAAAAATAAAAAATAAATAAATCTGAAATTCCTTTTCCAAAAATCAGTTGAAGTTTTAGTTTTTGAGCTATAAAATATTTAAGCTGGTCCAATCAGGAGCGCCGTATAAACAGCCGTGTGTGCGTGAACGGGATTCCAAGGTAGTGTTCTCCCGTCGATAACCCCACCTCTGCGCTCGCTTCGATAACACTGCGTTGAAATCCCTTTCACGCACACACGGCTGTTTACACGGCTCTTCTGATTGGTCCAGCTTAATATTTTATAACTAAAAAACTAAAACTTCAACTGATTTTTGGAAAAGAGATTTTCTATTTATTTTTTTGACTTTTATACGGCCTATACTCTACCGCAGCCAAAACAAGCCGGCAACGGAGACAGCAAGGCGACACTGAGACCGCCCGCGGGCAGGCATCCAATAGAGGAAGGGCGATGCTTTAGGATCAGGAGAAACATTAAAATCCAGGTTTCTCTCAAGCCCAGCGATCTGGCTGAACTGGATGATGCGCTTCGTTCAGATTTACCCGAAGAGTCCGATCTCAGGATTATCAATTGTGGTGTGTATGATGCAGCCAGAACTTTGGCAGATGCAAGTCGTAAAACAAAACCAACGGCACATCATAAGATCAAAAGACGCATACATCAACTCAGCACAAAGATAGGCTGGACAAGACAGTGCGTGCCCCGCATCCAGTGTGTGATTGACTACAAAACATTTGGCAGGAAGTTCACTGCCAGGGTCCAACAGTTCGCATGCGAACTGTGGATCCGTCATCACAAGTTAAAGCTGCTGACCATCAGGCAGCATACACAGAAAAAACTGGGGGTAACAAATGTTGCAGGTAATCATTATTTGTTGGTAAAGTCGGCTAGGGTACAGGGTAATGTTGCGCCGGGTAATTGATAAGTGGCTAAAGTATACCCGACTTTACCCTGCAGGACGGTAACGTGGGCGAAGTGTCACTTGTTGACTTTATGTTTAAAGGACCGGCTATAAACAATGAATTGTCACATATTTTCGCGTACAAGGCACTCCAAAAGGATGATACTTAACATTAATTAGCGAATTGATTGCCGAATTTCCGACTTACCACACTTTATTCGCCAAAATAAATTTGACAGCAGACACTGGGTTTGAATATGTCGCCATGGTCTTTGAAGTTAATAGGTGCGTTGAAAAAAAAACACGTAAAGTTTCGGCTTGGGAATTTCTAAAGATATAGTTGTCACAGCGGAAACTTTTCGGTCGGTCTTGAAAACAAATCATTTGACGTTTGATCGCAGAAATCTGAGCATGTCAATGGTTAATTAGCAATTTTGCGATAATGGACAGGTACATATTTATTGAAAGTAGCCGATCGGTACTTGTGTTTTCTACAGTGTGCTTTTAACATGTAATTTACGTTTTCAAGATGGCGACTGCGCTTATATGACTGACTTGCTTGAAAGCTTCTTGATATATTAAAAAAAGATTAGAGATGACGGACCCAGAAATTCCTTTTGGAAGGAGTTAAATTTTATTTTAAAGAGGGAAAATGGCAACAATTTTGCTTTTTGCCCCGGGTGCAATCGAGTGTTGTCAAGTACGATTGAAATTAAATTTTCAGAACGCAATCATAAAAATGGCGTGTTTTCATGCCTCCATAGACAAACGCAAAGGTAGGCATTTTGCGCGGCGTCTGGCGGTGCGTTGGACGAGTTAGAAAAATAGGGTTCAGTTAGCACGGCGTGACGTAGAGTTCAAAAAATAGCTTTGTTTGTGCATGCTCCGAGTATTTTCTTAACGCTAGAGTTAGCGTGTTAGTGAGTCGATGTTTATAACAAATAGTATAGCGTGTTCCTATCGCCTCGCACATTATACTTTGTTGTCGCATTCACGCTCGTTAGAACAAACATGCAGCGGAGCTCATGCGTACCTTCACCGACTCAAAACGTGATCTTGCATTTTTCCATGGAGACAATGAAATCACGCCATTTATGATTTTGTTCTGAAAAGTATCGTTGGCGCCCTTAACTACGAGTCGTTACAAAAACATTATGCTCGTTTCAAAAAGGCCGTCAGTCCACACTAGTTACGAAATGTACTATACTCTACGTATTTTGAGTGGCGGAACTTCCAGCGGGTCTTTTTGTTTGCAGATCTTTCTGAGGTTAAAAGAAATACGAAGTCAGAAGATTTTAAAAATTAAATACAATCATTTATATCAACGAAGGATCAACAATTTTTACATCCCTCGTGAAAAGAAAGACCAACTTTAGATCACAGTATAGGCAGGTATATTCTTGTCCCGGCAGTTTGAACCCCCAATATCCCATCATTATTAGGCTCATCACGAGTCATAGATTGTAAAGGAGGCGCTCTTTCTTGTAAGTTTCAACAGAATGAGATGACGAGATGGAGGGAGGGACAGAGTTCCATAAATATAACGGCAACTGGTTGAAGCCTTCTAGATCTCGTAAATAATAATAAATCATCCCAGGTTCTTTGGGACTTTTAGGTATAGCTAGTCTGTTGATACAGACAGCTATCCTAATTTAACAGAGAGAGTGGTGTCTATTTCAATGCCCTAAAATTGATGCAGGTATAGGCTGAAAGGTAAAAGACCGGAAAAAGACCAAACGTGGTTTGAAACTGGTCTAAATGTGATCTAAAGTTGGTCTTTCTTTTCACGAGGTATACCTAGGAGCTAAAGGCTTCAGAAGATAACTAAAATATTACTATATTTTACTGAATTTTCCGGAGGCGTGAATGGATATTTCGATATTTTGGCTAGCTGACGACCAGCAGACAGAGCGTGTAAATTAGTGACGGGCACTGCTCGGTATTTCACAGTCATGACCAATCCTGACCGGTCATGACGGTAAATGATGATAAAACGCGGTCAGACCCAAATATTTCCACCAGGATAGTTTTTTTTTACAGAGAAAAGTGGATTAGTTGTTAGGAAATACCCTAAGCTAAACTTGTTAAAAAAGTTTATCGGGTCTAAATGTTGCAGTTATTAATGGCTTTTTACGAATTGAGAAATTACCTTAAAAATCTGTTGCAATTATTAGGCAGTATTTTAAAAATAATAGTAGTGTGCTAAGTTATTTTGAATAACATTTCAATGAACATGACACTTAAACATTAAGTTAAGTACTGTGTATCGTGTAGGTTATATTTCCGAAATTAAAATACTGTTTTGTTTGCCTTTCAATAAAATAAAATTGATATCTCATTCTGTCTCATCATTATAAATTTAGATTTATGAGTAATTTGTGTGAATAATGTATTATTTGTTATTATTTGTATTGTCATTGTTGCCATTTTTTTAAATTACAATAATTGTCTTATTGAATTCCTTCACAGATGGATAATAACAAATAATAAATTATTCACACAAATCACTCATAAATCTGAATTCATAATAATTAGATATCAATTTTATTTCATTCAAACACAAAAAACAGTATTTTCATTTAAGGAATATAACCTATACGATACACAGTACTTAACTTCATGTTTAAGTGTTATATTCATTGAAATGATATTCAAAATAACTTAGCACACTACTAAATATTATTTTAAAAATATGACTTGATAAATGCAACAGACTTTTAATGTAATTTGTCAATTTGTAAAGTGTAATTTTCAAATTCCCCTCGAAACTCGCGCGAAACTGTCTAAAGTGTCGTCTGCTGTGCTCAGCTTTTTCGCATTTTCATAACTTTGAGAATAACATTCAGAACCAAAAAACTGTTTGTACAAGTTTAGCATAAGGTTCTATTTTTAGAAGCTATTCAATTAAATAATAAAATCGTTATAATTTTTTTATTGATTTAACTATTTAATTGAATAGACATCTTTGAGTTCCCCACCTAACCTGAAATACCTCATTTGAAAAAAATGAAACTGGTGATAAGTGATAAGTATTGGGGGTTTAAATAACAACAGCCAAATGTTACTTGCAATTGGAAGAGTTTATTTTATGGCATAAAAAACCTCCACTTGAAGAGTGGAGGAAAAAGCCGAGAATCAAATAGCGATCACAAAAATAACACAGACATTACAGACCGTAAGATTGTAATGAGACTTAAACATTGGAATGATTACCAGTCCGGCACACTTTAATCCACACAACGGCAAGCTGATAGCATCCTATCCACACAATGGCAAACACACATAATCCAACACGAGACTCGCTCCCACACACACAAAATGGAACCTCTAACTACGAAGACTTAACTAGAACTGAGTGAGCCCTTAAGAAAATGATAATTATAAAAGTCAAGACAAATTCCTTAATCCACTGCATATAAAGTCGTACAAAAAGGTTCCATTCTACCGGCTCGGCGCTGACCTTCGAGCTACGCTTAGAGCTTACAGTTTCATTTTCAGGTGCAGCTCCCTTTCCGGAAATGAATCAATTAACAAAAGAAAAATAAACTAAGTCTAATTCTCCACAATTTCAGATGACGGTAAAAAGCAGCCAAACAGCGAGATTGAGTGAATTATTTTGTATAAAATTTAAGAAATGAGTAAATCAAAAGTTGGGAGGGAAAGGGGACAAGAAATCCATTGGGAAGAACTGAAGTTTGAGCGGTTGAAAGTTGAAAATCAAGCAGTTTCAAAATGCTCAATTTATAATAGTGTTTAAAACATTAATAGCTACGACTGTCTTCTAGCTCACAGGTATGTAAATATCGTTGATCCTTCGTTGATATAAATGATTGTAATTAATTTTTAAAATCTTCTGAATTCGTATTTCTTTTAACTTCAGAAACATCTTCAAACAAAAAGACCCTCTGGAAGTTCCACCACTGAAAAGACGTAGAGTATAGTACATTTCGTAACAAGTGTGGATTGACGGCCTCTTTTGAAATGAACGTAATATTTTTGTAATGACTCATAGGTAAGGGTGCCGTAGTCGCCCGAATCGGGGACGAGTTACAAAAACATGGCGCAAGTTTCAAAAAGGAAAGAAAGTCCGCAGGTGTCACGAGCGATACTTTTCAGAACAAAATCATAAGTGGCGCGATTTCATTGTCTCCATGGAAACATGCAAAATCACGGTTTGAGACGGTGAAAGTACGCATGAGCTCTGCTGCATTTTTGTTCTAACGAGCGTGAATGAGACAACAAAGTATAATGTGCGAGGCGATAGGAACACGCTATACTCTTCGTTAGAAACATCGACTCACTAATGCGCCATGAATTCTCTTTCTATCTTTGTCTACCACGGACTCTCTCTAGTCAACTCTAGCGTTACGAAAATACTCGGAGCATGCACAAACAAAGCTCTTTTTTGAACTCTACGGCACGCCGTGCTAACTGAACCCTATTTTTCTAACTCCGCCAATGCACCGCCAGACGCCGCTGAAAAAGCGTACTTTTGCCTTTGTCTATGGAGGCATGAAAACAAGCCATTTTTATGATTGCGTTCTGAAAAGTTAATTTCAATCGTATTTGACAACACTCGATTGCACCCGGGGCAAAAAGCAAAGTTTTTGCCATTCCGTCTTTAAAATAAAATTTAACTCCTTCCAAAAGGAATTTCTGGGTCTGTCACCTCTAATCATTTTTTAATAAATTAAGAAGCTGTCAAGCAAGTCAGTCATATAAGCGCAGTCGCCATGTTGAAAACGTAAATTACATGTAAGAAAACTAGGGACGTAAATTACGTACGTAATTTACGTGTAAAGAACTTTATAAATTGCCTAATGTATATTTACTTTACTATATTTATTTATTTATAATGTATATTACCACTTTCAATAAATATGTACCTGCCCATTATCGCAAAATTGCTAATCAACTATTGACATGGACAGATTTCTGCGATTAAACGTAAAAACTTTTGTTTTAAAGACCTACCGAAAAGTTTCCGCTGTGACAACCATATCTTTGGAAATTCCCAAGCCGAAACTTTACGTTTTTTGTTTCAACGCACCTATTAATTTCAAAGACCATGGCGACTTTCAAACCCTGTATTTGATGTCAAATTTATTTTGGAGAATAAAGTGTGGTAAGTCGAAATTTCGGCGATCAATTCGCTACTTAATGTTAAGTATCATCCTTTTGGAGTGCCTTGTACGCGGAAATATGTGAAAATTCATTGTATATAGCCGGTTCTTTAAACATAAAGTCAGCAAGTGACACTTCGTCCACGTTACCCTCCTCCAGGGTAAAGACGGGTGTACGTTAGCCACTTATCAATTACCCGGCGCGAAATTACCCTGTACCCTAGCCGACTTTACCCACAAATAATGATTACCTGCAACATTTGTTACCCCCCGTTTTTTCTGTGTATTGCTGACACAATACGGATACTATCTGACGCTTGGAGAAGTCTAGAGCGGGGGGAGAGTGGTGGGTCAGAGAAAACACAGTTTTTCTCTGATCCATCTCGACTCTTCCGAGACCATCCAGTTACCAAAGATATTATACATCTAGATGCGGCAAGTGGCGGTGGAGTGGGGATAGAATTATTAGTAGGGTAAGATAAATGTAGGCGGCGCTGTCGGCGAAAATCTTACCGTCCCCGCTGTGCCTCTCAACCCGCTGAAGCATCGATCCCCTCTTAACAGTTGTCGTGAGTAAAATGGGCAAAAGAGGCGCTGTCGCCGAAAGGAATTTCAGTAGATAATATAGTTTTCTGAAAATATTCATGATCACTAGAGCAATTCGAAGTTATCCGGCGATTGATGTCAATAACAATCAATAAACAAATGAATATTTATCACTGTTTATTGAAATTATGTTCCGTTCGAATTGAACTGTAAATAATATTTTCATGGTTTTTGTTTAATATGATCCGTTTATCTTTTAATAATAATTATATAAAAGACAACGATTTGCATGATATATTGTTCAAAATTGCAGTGTAATTAACGAATTATAATTTCGGCGTGAATACTGTTAGAAAGACTTTAAATGCTCGGAGAAATTCTCACGAGCATGAGAATATGCTCGAGAATATGCTCGAGAATATGCTCGACCCTTATCTGCTTTGAGAATTTAATGAGCATTTATGAGCATTTTCAATTAGTATTTAAAAAATCGTATTTTCTATAAATTTTGTTTCAAAATATATTTAAAACACTTTTTAGTTGTGTTTTCAAGTAAAAAAGATGAATTTTCAATCAAAGGAATGAATTTTCAACTAAGGTCTCCAACCAAAAATATGAATTTTTAACCAAATAGTTGAATTTTCAACCCAAAAGATTAATCTTCTACCCAAAAGACTCATCTTCAACAAATTAAATGAATTATCATAAAAAAAGCAATTTTTAACCAAAATTAGAATAGCTAAAATGTCAAAAAAATAAATCCCCAACCAGAAAAAACGGATTTTCAACAAAATATTTTTTTTTCATCCAAAAACGATTTTTAAACCAAAAATAGAAGAATTCAATTTTCAGTTAAGACAATCCATTTTTAACCAAAAAATTAATTCTAAACAAAATAATTCAATTTTAAACTAAAAAAGATAAATTTACAAATAAAAAATATAATATTTCAATTTGCAGTTAGAAAAGTAAATTTAAAAAGGAAAACGAGTTTTCAACCAAATTAATTTATTTTCAACTGAAAATGTAAATTTTCAAGCAAAAATAGAATAGTTATATCTTCAGTTTAACAAAAATTAATTGTCAACTAAAAACAAACGAATTGATAACCGAAGAAATTAATTTTTAATCACAATGATGAATTTTCAACCAAACATATGAAATTTGGACCAAATACTTGATTTTTCAATCCAAAATATGTTTTCTCTATCAACAAACAAACGAATTTCAACTAAACAGTTTTTTTTCCATGAAAGAAATGAATTTTCAACAGAAAATAGAATAGTCAAATTTTCTACTGAACAGATAATTTTTTAACGAAAAACACTACATTTCTATCAAAAAGGGTAAATTTTTCACAAAAAATGGTATAGTTAAAGTGAATTTTCAACTAAAATGATGAATTTTCAAATGAAAAAATTTAATTTTCGACCAAATACATGAATTTCAAACTAAAAAGATAAATTTTCTACCAAAAATAAAATAGGATAATTTTCAGGAAGTAAAATAAATAAAATAAAATAGTAAAATAAATTCTCTTAAATTCTCTATAAATGCTCTGTTCGAGCTTAAATGGTGAGCATATTCTCGAAAGCATTTTCTCAACATAAATTCTTGAGCATTTAAGAACTCTAGGCGTGCATTTCGCTATTTTGAATAACGTAACGTATATAGCAACCGAGTGAATATATTGTAACTTTTATAACAGAATACGCCAGAATAGAAAAAAGACATGTCTGAAATTTTACATTCATTCACAATGAAATTGTCCTTCCATTTTCCGCACTTGAAGTTGATATGATTTGATTGGGAAAGTTTACATTTTAAGAAATTTCAACTATTAAGCTTATATTTAAAATGTAACAATTGCAGAATTGTGCGGAATTGTTCAACTTTCGATACCATTAAATATTTTATTTTGAGACCTTCAAATTGTGAAGTTGCACTTTTTTTTATTTTATTTTTACGCATACTAGGTCTAATTTTTAAGACCCCAAAATTATACTATTTCAACTAAGAATGCTTTTATTGTTTGAAAAGGGTTGTATTAAAAATGTTTAATTGACTGCATAATCTATATATTGGACTTTTATGGCATAACAAATAATTATGTTCTTTATTCATAATGTGTCCCCTAAGGGTTTACATGACTTCCATTTCTTACAACACTTCCTTCTACATTCTTTATAAAATCTTATCCTTACTATTTACAATTATTTACACCTATTTACATAAAATCTTATATCGAACGCCTTAAATCTATTTTTGACGCTAGCGCAATTTGGGACGTGTTAGCGAACGAGTGAGCGAGTGATCGAAAGCGAGAGTGCAAGCGAGAGAGAGAGAGCGGTAACGCAAACGCATCTTAATCTACTTATGCTATTACATAATTATTACTTACAAATCTTTACGCTTCTTATTTAAGCGACTTCCGTTTCCTTTTTCTTTCACTTCTCTTGTACCTCCATTTTACCATTTTTTGCATCCATTCTTTCATTCTTTTTCAATTGCTCCCCTAGCATCCTCTAACTCCTTCATCCACTCTTCCCCCAAACCATCCTCCCCTAGAATCTTTACCACATTCTCTTGCCAGGTTCCTTTATCTTCCATTCCTCTCCTACATCCTTCCCATACATGCTCCCATGTTTCCTCTTCCCATTCACATATTCTGCACTTCCTGTTATCTTTCTTTTCCCAATACATACTTGCCCTTACCTCATTTCCCAATCTAAATCTTGCTATTCTTGTCCATCTTTTCTCTCCCCATCCCTTTTCTAAATACTTTGGTACTCCTTCCTTTTTTATCATTTTATACCATATATTATATTTTGATTCCTCAATCATCCCCCATCTTTCTATTAATTGTCTTTCTCTCTCCCTTTTTTCCACTTCTTCATAGTTGACTCCAGTCCCGTCCTCTATATCTCTAGCCTTAAAGAACTCCCTCCTTTCTTCCTCCCATCTCGTTAATTCAATCGCCCTCCCTCTCCTTTCTTCTACCTCCATCAAACACCTTCTCGCTAACTCCCCTCCCTTTCCCTCCCTCAGCTTCGTCTCAAAATTCCATGCCCTCTTTCCCGCTCTAGTATTTAATTTATCCCTTTGCGCTTCTTCTCTCACCATATATCCCGGCGTCCTCCAGTCTACCCCTAGCGTCCACCTTATATACTTTTCTTGTAAACTTTCAATCTCTTTCCTTTCTTTCCATCCCCATATCTCTGCTCCATAACCTAATACCGGCCATACCAGCGTATCAAATAACCACATTCTCCTTCTCCAATTTTTTTTTAAACCTTCTTTTTCCTATTCCCCATATCTGTTTCATTACCCCTGCTGCTTTTTTTATCCTTTCTCTTATATGAGCTCTATGATCTCCATTTGCTTGCAAGGTATATCCCAGATACTTAAACTCTTTTACTTCTTCTAATTTTTTCCCTTCCATCTTCCCGTCCATTCTTTTTTTCTTCCCCCTCCTTTTCTAAACCTCATTATCTTTGTCTTTTCTACATTTAAATTCAACTTCTTTCCATCTAAGTATCTCTCTAATCCGGTAATTAAGCCCGCCATCCCTTCTTCATCCTCTGCCATCAACACTATATCGTCTGCGTATGCCAGTGTATATATCTTTTCGATCCCTATCCTAACTCCTCCCCATCCTTTTCTCCTTATTTCTTCTTCCAAGTCTGATATTAATATATTAAATAAAAGCGGGCTCAGAGGACATCCTTGCCTTACCCCTCTCACCAACCAGAAACTATCTCCCACTTGCTCTCCTACCTTTACCTTGCTTTTTGTCTCTCTAAAAATTTCCGATACTCTCGTTATTAATCCCTCTCTTATCCCCTTTTTCACCATAACTTTTTCTATCTCGCCTCGGTCTAATGAGTCAAACGCCGCCTTCAAGTCCACAAACACTGCTATCATTGCCCCTTTCTCCCTTTTAATCCTCTTATTTACTAAGTAGTTCAGAACATATATATTGTCCATTACCCCCATCCCTTTTCTAAACCCTGTCTGATTCGGTGGCTCTATCTTTTTCTCCACAACTTCTTTTTTTAACCTCTCCGATAAAACAGTCACATATACTTTATACAGTGTTGGCATTAGTGTCACTCCTCTATAATCTTTAACCTCCTTTCCTGTGCCTTTCTTCACTATTGGTATCACTACTCCTTCTTTCCATAACTCTGGCCACCCCTCTCCTCTCCATACTCTATTGCACATTATCCACGCCCATTCCTCTAATTCTGTCCCCCCATATTTCCATACTTCATTTGGAATCTCATCTATACCAGGTGCCTTTCCATCATTCATCATCCCTAATACCTTGACTATTTCCTCTCTTATAATATCCTCCTCCTCATCTGTTTCCCTACCATCTCTCCCTCCTTTCCTAACTTTCCTCTCTACCCCTCCTAGTAATTCCATAAAATATGTTTTCCATTCTAACATCTCAATATCCTGGTTTACTCTTTTCCTTCTTCTTCTCTCTTTATTTACCACCTTCCAAACCTCTTCTTCCGTCCTAGCCTTCTCCGCTTCTTCTTCAAACCTTTTATTTTCTTCCTCTTTTTTTTGATCACACATCTCAGTATACTCCTTCTTTTTTCTCCTATATTCTTCTCCACTACTTGTCCCTTTTCTCCATTTTCTTAATACCTTTCTCACTTCCTTCTTCTTCTGTTTACAATCCTCATCCCATCCACTTCTATCCCCTCCTTCACTAACTTCTTTTTTGCTTGTGCACTCTAATGCTCCTTTTATTTCTCCTACCATTATTTCCATTTCCTCGTTTAAATTCCCTTCCCCCATTTTGATATTCCTGATTTTTTCTTTAAACTTTTCTTTACCTTCCATTGACCAATGCCCTCTTCCTGCTCTTTTCACTTTTGCTTCCTTTTTTGCGTTCTTGTTATTACTCATTTCTCCCTCTACCGTCACTATTACGGGAAAGTGATCCGAATCTATGTAGTTGCCTACCTCTAGTCTCTTAACCTTCTCTCTTACTTCGTCATCCACTATCACATAATCAATTACCGTTCCCCTCTTTCCTCCTGAACGTGTAAATTCCCCTTCCTCATCCCCCTCTATACTTCCGTTTAGGATAAACCATCCCATCTCCCCTAGGCTCTTCAACAACTTCTTTCCCTCCCCATTCAGTATCTTGTCTTTGGATTTTCTTCCTCGCTCTCCATCCCATTCCCTTCCTCCTCTATCTCCTGTTCTCGCATTAAAGTCACCTCCTATTATTAGCCTACTCTCATGCTTATTTTCTTCCATCAGTTCTCTCATATCCTCTGATTTTTCCTGCATATCACCGTTCACATAAACCCCCACTATCTTCCACCTCTCTCCCATATTTATCTCTTCTGCTATTAATCCTTCTTTATGTTCTTTCAACTCTTTTTTATCATTCTCTCTTATACATTCGTTCCTTACTCCCATCACCATTCCTCCCATTGCTCTGCCCTTTTTATTCTTCCTCTTTGCATTTTGAACCTGCCATTTGTAACCTCTTGGTAATCTTCCCCTTACTCTTTCCCATCCCTTTTCATCTAGCCACGTCTCCATCATTACAACTACATCCCATTGTGTCAAATTTTTCATGAACTCCCTATCCTTTCTTTCTAAGCCTGCTATATTCCAGTAGCATATCCTCCATTCTTCCCTACTTTCGTTTCCTGTTTCTTTTAGTTTCTCACTATTTCTTATTTCTTTACCTCCTGTTCCTTTCTCTTCTAGTTTCCCGATACTACATTTTTTACTAAATCTTCCCTGTCCTCATCCCAATTCCACCATACACCTTCTATCTGTATTTTCCCATACTTAACCCATGTTCTTCTTCCTTTTTTTCTTTCCTCTTCCGCTATTTTCCTTAACCTATACTGCATGTTCCTTTCTACCCATGTCAAATCATCCTCTATTCTCTCCGAGCTTCCATATAACATCCTCTTCTTTGTCATCACTTCCCTCTTATGTTCCCATTTCTTCAGTTTCACTAGTGCCATTCTCTCCCCTCTTCGTTCTTCCCTTCCTACACTTCGCACTTCCTCTATCTCTACCTTAGCATCAATCCTTTTTAGTACTTCTTCCACTCCTTCCCTCAGCTCCTTCCCCTCTAATCTTAGACCCTTTATCACTATGTTTCTTTTTCTTTCTTCTCTCTCTTTTTTTTCTATTCTTTGCTCTATTTTTCTCAGCTTTTCCTTCTCCTTTTTCCCACTCTCCCCACCTCCAAACTCACGGTTTGAGCTTTCAATTTTTGTTATTCTACCTTCCAACTCCTGTACCTTTTTATTAGGCTCTTCCTTCTTTTCTAGTCTTTGCTCCAACATCTGCATCCTTTTCTCTAACTTTTCCCTGACTTCTTCCCATTTCCTCATTTCTTTCCTAAGTTCGGCCATTTCCTGTCTAATTTCTTTCCTAATTTCCTCCACCCTTTTCTCCTGCCTTTCTTCATACATCCCCATCACTTCTATCATCATTTCGCGCGTTTCTTTTAATCTTTCCATTTCCATCGGATCTTTAGCCTCATCTCTATCTCTTTCTGTCCCCTTATTTTTCTCATCCATTTTTGGATTTTTCAAGCTTGCCCCTATAACTTCCTTGTCTTCACTGCTTCCCCGCTCCTCTCGCTTCCTTTTAAAGAATGCCTCAATTGATCCCACGCTTTTCGCCCTCAATCTATCCTTTTCTACTGTTTTACGATACTTTCCCCTTGCCCTCCTTTCTTTGTTCTCCCCTTTCGGTGTACTAAAAACTTCCTGATCCAAATCCCTGCTTTCCTTACTAGTATTCGCTCCGCTAGCCATGAATCCAATTCAAACAATCCCGCCTTCTATCGTTCTCTGTCTCCATCTACCGTCACGTCTACCAGTCTTGCTTTTCTCCCTCTCTACCCTACCCTGCTACGACACGCCACGACCAACCTGGTCCTCCCACCCTGTCACAAACCTCAACCCACCTAACGTCAACTTCCACACAAATCTGTCTTGATCCCCAAAACTATCCTCACCCCCTTGTCAATCTTTCAATCCCTCAATCAATCCCTCACAAACGAACCCCTCTACACACATCCACAATCCACTCACCTCAAATTTCACCACAATTATCAGAAAAACTCAGCACCAAATTTCACCACTGCCACACACTTTCACGCGGGAAACGGAAGTCAATAATTATGTTAATTAATTATTAATTTTTTAAATCAAAATAGCCGATCTGTCTAGAAACTAGTCGATCCGAGTGTTACAATCCGAAAAAACGGGATATGGCCTAATAAACACTCCTAATTTTCAACTTACGAAGTCAAGTAACATATCGTTGGAATCGCCAAGAAACGTAGATTTCGAATATAATATTTCCAAATTACTAGTTGCAAAATTAAAAAATCTTGTTTTTTTATTTTATTTCTCATGAGTAAAATGACCCCTTCGCTGACAGGGGTCGACTACAGACGCAGGCGAGCACTCGGCACCGAGAGAGGTGAGAGGGGTAAGGGTCCCACTTGAAGGGGAAGATAACTCGCCCGGAATATATACCTAGATTTCTTCACATCTCCCGGTGTAATCTTCAAATTTAAGGATGTTCCAGGGTTATCTCATTTACGAATAGATATTTCTCAAATTCACAGAAATTATTTCTATTACCATTTGGAAATTACATGCAATGTTTCAAAAAGATTCGCTAACCCGTTTAGAAATTATTTGAATCTAAAGATTCAGTGATTTAGCATGGGCTCTTATGGGAAAAGGAAGTTTTTGTACTTTTAACTGAAGATAGCAAGATTATTTCACGAATAGTTTTTTCTGGCACTTTGAGAACAGTTTGTCTGAATATTAATAACACTTCTTGCAAAATTTAAAATTTATTTGCTAGCTCGTTGTTTCAAAAATGATATAAATATAAGTAAAAATAACTGATTCTGCGGCGGAAAGGATAGAGCGTGGCAACACCGCAAATCAGTTATTCCAGGAGCGTACTATTAAAAAAAAGCTTCAGGTAGTTCAGGGCCGTGCACGTAGGCAACGGAAAATATTTGGGTGTGTCCCTACTAAAAAAAAACTCAGGAATCGTCAGAAAAAAAGTCAGGACTTCTGACCATTTCTGACCACTTTTGTTACGTTTCTCGACAGAAATCGTCAGGAAAAGTCAGAATTCGTGAGAAATGTTCAGAAATCGTCAGAGCTTGGGTTCGAAGGATAATCCTTTTATTAGGGGTCCAAGAATGGAATGACATAAAACCTAATCCCTTTTATATTTCCCTGGTTATTTATATTATTCATTTTTATTTATTTATGAATATTCTCTTTTTACTTATAATTAATTAATAATATTTATATATTGAATGACTCGGAAGGTGAATTTGAAAATTTTGTCCGTTTTGACGTATCTCTTTCTCTTTACAAGATACATTATATTTGATCTAATTTTAAATTTTTTAGAAAAATTTTTACGTATCTGAAATCGTCGAAACCCGTAGATTCTGAATTTCTAACTTTTAAATCTGTATATGCAACATTGAAAAAAAAAATTATTTTCAATTTTTAATCCTTTTGGGTTGCCTACCTGCGGTCCTAGCCGATGAGCTACCTGATGGGATGTGAATTAGCATATCTTCAGAAATCGTCAGACTCGTCAGGAATGGTCAGGATGTTCAGGAATCGTCAGAACTTCTGACCATTCGTGACGATTCCTGACTTTTTTTTAGTAGGGGTGTCAAAAGCGTCACGTTTATTATTCAGAATAATATTTTGTGAATATATGCATAAATAATGCTTAAAAATATTTTTCACTGTTCATAATGTCTACGGTATGATCGGTCTCCTTATTATTACTCCGTGCTTTACTCAAAACTACTTCGATGTAAGTACTTTAACCTAGTATTATATTAAAAATTGTATTAAATCATGGAATTGGGTAAAACGGCCGGGGCTTAAATTTCAAAACATTTTGGTAATGACCCATATACTGTAATTCAATTTTTCCTAATGATAAAGAAACTGTAAAAGATGTTTTGACAATCTATTATAGTCACTGACTGTGAACAATTTTTACAAATATTTTTCTAAAGAATAAACCTAATATTTTTTCAATCATAAACATAATTATTAAAGCAATAAAGTTGAATGTAAAATTTTCCAATATATTATATATAATTTTCAAGTCGGAAATGAAGTAATTGTGTATACACAATATTCAACAGTAAACAATTGTGGCACCGAACTTTCAGAATCGAACCTAACCCTCGTTGGATTTCGCATTCAATGAAGTCAAGCGAAAGAGCTTCTTTGCAATCACAGCACCACAATTGTTTACCTAGGAAGCGTAATTCGACTATACGTCGCCTATCACAGGGAATATTTTCTTTAGCTTATCGCTCAAATACATTTCTGAGGCCTTTTCTTCTTTAGAATAAGCTTCTTTTGCAGCTCTCCGTGCATTTATTTAAGAAATTTCACCTTTTTCTTCATTTTCCTTATTGTCTGAATCGCATCTTATATTTTCAAAAAATTTAAAAACTTAAAAGCTCCGATGATCCCGAACCATGTAAAGCGATTTCTAACTTACAACTTTGTTGACAGGTCAGCCATTTCAAACAGTTCAAGCCTACCAACAAAACAGCCTAAAATTACGATATATCTGACAAATACATAATATTTATGTTTTTTAACATTTTCCCTTATCTAACACATACGTACTTCTCAAAACGTAAATACGAATTTTTGATTTCTTAAGATTTTTACAGGCTATATTAATAGCCAAAAGTTTTTCCACGACGGGTATAAAATAATTAATTAATCTTGAAATTTTCACTGAAAATATTAAAACACATTTTCAATCGTAACAGTTTTGTTCTTTACTTCATGTGATCAGGGAAATTTCCATCTCAATATCCTCTATTGATTAAAATGGTCAACAGAAACAATTCACTAACATTTGACTAACTTTTGTCCAAAAGGTACACCTGGAACATCCTTAAAGGATGGGGTACTCGGGAAATTTACTAAAGCTAACAAAAGATATTGAGTAAAAATTTTAAGGACACTTTCTTGCATTAAGTTTTAGGTTTCTTGTTCGAATTTTAGAATTTAGATCTTTCAGATCAGCCAGATATAACTGATTCTTAAGATTTTCAAAAAAGTTACCGAAAATACTTTTCCGAGACTTTATGGATTTATATTTCATCAAATTCTGCGTCGAATTATATATACTTTGAAGACACCATTTTTTGACACCTCATATATGTAGGGGCCGTTCAAAAAATACTCTGAATGCTTTTTCCTGACCTAATCACCGAGTGATTAGGAATGTAAATTGTCATTGAATAATTAAATCCCCAAGATTAACTATTTTCAGAAGTTCTTTAGGACGATATTGCGAAAAAATCAAAATATTTCGATTTATTCTTAAGTTATAAATATGTACATACATAATATCTGTACATATAGAGGATATACTTCATGGAATGGAATAGGATATACTTCAATGGATATACTTCATGGAATATTCTAATAGTAAACACTGTTATTAATTATAATATTTCTAACTTTAAGGCATTTAAAATCAAAACATTAAAAATTGAAAAATTTTAAACACAACCGACTTGAAATTGTCGTATTGTCTAAGACAAATAATTTTTATTTTAAAGCT
The DNA here is from genome assembly GCA_932178445.1 of Andricus quercusramuli. Classification (NCBI taxonomy): domain Eukaryota; kingdom Metazoa; phylum Arthropoda; class Insecta; order Hymenoptera; family Cynipidae; genus Andricus; species Andricus quercusramuli. Next base: position 2,916 of record CAKNXH010052218.1, on the reverse strand, counting down.
TTTAAAGTTAGACGGTATAATTCAAAAATAAACATTTTCCCTGTAAATTTAAGTTATAGTAAAAAGTTACGAATAAAATAGTGCTACTTTCTTTTTGTTCAATGAATCGAAGACAATAAATAGCAATATTAGAGTATCAAATGTCAATTGAAACATTCAAATTAACAAATGTCACTTAAAAATAAAAAATAAAAAAAATGAAACAATGCAAATTTGTAAGTTTGCATTCTGCATTCTGAAATTTTAATGATTTGAGGCTTAATTTATTTTAAATAATTCAATTTCAATTTGTTTATTTTTGAATATTTCATTTTTACTTTCTAATTTTAAATTTATTATAACAGTTATAGCGAACCTCAAAGCGTGTCAAGCGTTCTTTCAGAGAAATTTCTAGGTGTTGAAAATTATATCATTTTCGAACTATTTTAACTCAAAAGCAGTACAATTTAGTGATTGTAAGTTCTTTCTTGAAAAACCTAAATTCAAAAATGTCATTTACAAATTAAAAATTAAAAAAAATGAAACAATGCAAATTTTAGAGTTTACATTCAGCACCCTGAAATTCGAACGATTTAGGATAATTTTCTTTCAAATAATTCAATTTTATTTATTTCATTTTTGAATTTTTGACTTATAAAATCTTATTTTAAATGAACAGTCAAATATTGTTAAATATTGAGACAAACATTTTGCAATTTAAAATTTTCAAACTGGATGCTTAAAAAATGGAGTATTTTAGAATGCAATACTGTTTGAGTAGGATTTCAAATTGAAGAAAAGCATTTAATTATGAATATATTAATCAAAATGTTTTTGAAAATTGAAAGAAGGTTTTGAAGTTTCAATTGGATGCAAACATTTTATTAATTACTAAGGCTTTCGAATTAAGATAGTTCAATTTTAAAAATACTTAATTTATATTTACAGTTTATTATCTCAAAATTTGTCTTGTTTTCTTTTTTTGTCAAAGTTAACCCGTACCCCGAGCCTTTGAAATTAACATGGTGTTTTAAATGGACAAAGCTTGATTTTCAAAAAACTGGAAAAAGAGCTACTTGTTAATAACTTTTTGTGAATTAAAGCATCAAAACCTCTTGACGCATGTTCAAAGAATAATTTCTACCCAGTCAGTTTTAATTTTGACTCCCCACCCCTCTTTCAAGCCATTGTCATTGTGCTTGGAAAGTGTCCGAAAACTACAAAATAGCAGTTTTCTATTAAATTCATACTAAAAACGGTATTCTTTGGATTTTTTTAACAAGTATTATTTTTAATTGTTAAGGGACGAGTTTACAAGTATTTTGTAAATAATTTTTAATTATTGGAACAATTATTATTTGCTTAAGAATTATATTTTTCCTAAAATCGTGGAAAATTATTGTTTTCGGGATAAAAGTGATAGATTTTAATTTCACAGAAATAGAATATACCTACATTGGATAGTTTATAAGAGAATGTAATACACTACTATGCAAAAGTTTCTAGACCTATCTTTTTCAATACTTTATAAAAGCACTCTAGTTTTAGAAATATTCAACTCTAAATTTACATCCGAATACTACACGAAACCTGATAAAATTATACGCCTAATTGTCGTAAATTGAAAGCAATATATTAATTTTATTAGAAGTTATTAAAAAAAATACAAATCTTAATGTTTCCGAAAAATATTAATAAATCAAAAAGCAATTAATATTTTTTAATCTCTTTGCAATAGTTTTAAAGATAATTTTCTTAATTATTTTAGTGGCTTGATAAGATATTTCTAGAATGTTTCCTTCAATGCAATCAAAACCTAAGCTTAATTTAAAGAACTTATCAATATTGATATGAGTCAGGTTTTCATAACTGAATTGAAGTAAATTAATAGAACAGTACTCTAACAGACTTGCAGAATGTTATCTTCAAAATTAGCCCACAAACAATGAAAAATTGGTTATTTCCGAATTTATTTATATTTTCCGGAAATATTAACATTTGACGTTTTTTCAAACAACTTCTATATTAAAATTGACACATACTAGCTTTCATTTAAACCGTTAAAACGGGTACTTTTATCACCTTTCATGCATTAATTGAGAGAAAATCTACACTTTATTATTATTAAAACTAGGGTGCCTGTTCAGCCTATTGGAAAATAGATGTCCAGAAACTTTTGCACGACATTACATAATAAGAGAAAATAAATTTTTATACTCCTACATGCGCGTGAGTTATTATTTGCTTTGTGTAAGATTTCAATTTCAGTTAATGTTTATCGAAGATGTTTACACATAAATCTGTCTTGGGTCGTAGTTTAGGACGCACGTGATGTTTTTTTTTTACTGAAAGTGAACTACTTAATTTTTTATTGAAAATTTAACTTTTTTAGAACAAACTATTTTTGTTGATAATGCGTCTTATTCGATAGAAAATTAATCTTCTTGGTTGAAAATTTATTTATTTTTTGTTGGAAATTCATGTACTTATTTTGTTGAAACTTAGTATTTTTCAATCAAAAATTAATCTTCTGTGTTGAAAATCCATCCTTTTGGTTGAAAATTCATGTATTTTTTCTGAACATTTTTAAATTCCTGAAACTTTTTGAATTTTTTTTAGAATATTCAGGCGAGTTTTGTACAATTTTGATAACTTTTCCTATACTATGTTCCCTGGCTAATCCTGCCCAAATCAGTTTGAAACACTCGTTTTATAACATTTTATTTTAAACTTTTTTCAAATTCGAAGAAATCAAAAAAAAAAATTTAAACATTCCTTTACAATATACATACAGCTTTTGCACATTTTCAAAAACTTTTCCTAAATCCTTTGACCCAAATATATTGACCCAAATATTCAAGGCACCCGCTGTTAGGCGTCCCGGCCATTTAAAGTTTAAATCCCTCATTTAAACTCGGGGAAAACCTGTAGGTCATT
>CAKNXH010052217.1:0-14256 GCA_932178445.1 Andricus quercusramuli | reverse complement strand
TCCTAAACAACAGGATTGTTCGACGAATTGAGCCTGTATGGCGAGAGATGTACGAACAACGTGGCTCGAAAAAAGGTGTAGCAGGCTGTCGAGAGAACCTGCTGATTGTCAGGTGTGTCTGTAAAGACGCTACAGTCCATCAGCGCGTCCTGTCAATGGCCTGGATTGACTACCGGAAAGCTTTTGATTCAACCTCTCATAGACTTATCATCTGTCTGTTGGAAAGCTTGAAGGTACATCCACACATAGTGAGATGCATAGAGAGATTGATGCCTCTTTGGAAAACTAGATTTACCATCTCATCTAGGAATTATCGTCTGACGACGAACAACGTCACCTTCCAGAGGGGCGTCTTTCAAGGGGATAGTATGAGCCCTTTGCTTTTTTGCATCACACTTTTGCCTCTATCTCTTGCACTACGAAATTCTCCTGGATACCTCTGTGGCGACACTAATCAGCGTGAGCATAAGGTCACTCATGTATTCTATATGGATGACCTGAAGATCTATGCCGCTGGTAAAAGCAAACTTCAAACTGCTTTAAATATCGTCAAGAACTACACAGGAGAGATTGGGATGGACTTTGGTTTGGACAAGTGTGCCAAAATTCATTTGAAGAAAGGAAAGATTACTGGCGTTCCCAAGGACCCTGAGCTTGTAGATATAAGTGTTATTAGACATCTTAACACTGGAGAGACCTATACATACCTGGGCGTGCCTCAAAGCCGCATTCAGGACGTAACATCAGTGAAGGAGTCTCTCCGAAGCAGATACAAGCATCTTCTTCGACAGATTTGGTCTTCCAATCTGTCGGCGTTGAACAAGGTATCTGCGACTAACATGCTTGCCGTCCCGGTTCTACTCTACTCGTTTGGGGTGGTTCAATGGACGAAGAACGAGCTTAAGGCCCTTGATGTCACCACGCGTAAGATCATGCATATGCATAAAAGCTTGCATATCAATTCGTCAGTTCCGCGATTATACATTTCACGCCAGCAAGGCGGACGCGGACTTCTGAATCTCCAGTGTCTTCATAACCGAATTGTTTTAAGTACAGCTTACATCGTTGCGAATGGCAGAGATCCTCTCCTAAAGATGGTCAGAAACCACGAGATGATTGGCGAAGGGGCGTTCCTTTACAAAGCCGCGGAGCAAGCTGCCGAGGCCCTTGGCCTGAATTTTAACATCAGAAGTGAGGAAAGTGCATTACTCCATCTAGATGCTTCACGTCTAAAAGCCGAAGTAAAGAAAGCAGAGGTTGGAAAATTTCACCAAGAGCTACTCGACAAGCAAATGCACGGAAACTTTCACAGAAATGTAGAAAAACAGTCCTTGTCGAAGGAGCAAACTTTTGCTTTCCTCAAATCATCAGGGCTCAATTCAGGTACAGAGGGCTTTATTTTCGCATGCCAGGACGGTGTAATCTCCACCTTAGCATACCGCGCCCGCATTTTATGTCAAGAAGTTCCCAGTGATAGGTGCAGAGCGTGTCATGCACACGCTGAGTACCTAGAACATATACTATCGGGGTGTCCGACCCACGCAGGAACAACGTATATCTATAGACATAATGCGGCCCTAAGAGTACTTTATTACCACCTTTGTCGCTCTTACGGTGTTGGTCGCGACCCTGCCCTGCCGAACGCTCCAAGGGATATAGAGTCAATTGTCCGAAACGAGAAGTGCCAGATTTTCTGGAACTACGATTTTCGGGCAGCAGTCTCCGTTGCGCACTCGAGGCCTGACATTGTTCTCCAAGACTTCGAGAAACGAACTATATTCGTGATCGAATTCTCGGCTCCATCCGAATACAACATCACTGCAAAGGAGAAAGAAAAAGAGGAGAGATATCAAGACCTTAAAAGAGAGCTGCTTCGACTGTACCCAAAATATTCGGTACGAGTGATTGTTCTTGTGATAGGTGCTCTCGGAGGTGTGAAATTATCGCTGGTTCGTAACCTTAAAGCCATACCCGCGTGCCAAAAATATGCCAAGGCTCTTGCGAGATGGATGCAGAAAGCTGTCATCCTTGGGTCGCTTCGTGTCCTCAAGACACACGAGGGTTTCGCCGGCCTGTCGTTGTGATTTCGTCGTGCCCTGTGACCACCCATCTCACGGATGTGAGACGTGGCCATAGGTGTATTTTACCGCGGTTCTACTGGGGGCCATTGACATTTTTTCAAGATGGCAGTTGCTCTTAGTGGTACCCTGCGGTGGTTGTTTAACTTTGTTTTTAATTATATATATATATATATAATAAAATTCATTATTCAAAAAGACAAATTTAAAAGAAAACAAAAATGGGTGAATTTTCATCCAGAAAATTTTTCAGTTTACTTTTCAACACAAAAATATAAATTTCATACAAAAAGTAGAATTTTTAGAAAAATAGTTGAAATTTCAACCAAAAAAAAACGAAGTTTCAATAAAACAGTTGCATTTTCAACAATATGAATTTCGAGGAAAAAGTAAACTTTCCACGGAATAGTAAAATTTTCAACCAAATAGGATGACTTTTCAATAAAATTGTTTAATTTTGAAACAGTTGTTACTTTTATCCAAGAAAGTTGCAATTTCTACAAAAACAGATGAATTTTTGAATCAAAAAGACTGGAGATAAAAGATTGGATGCTAGTAAATACAAGAATTTATCATTCAAAAAGCACCTGTACTCTCTCATTTCCCCTTTTATTTAATTAAGAATAATAATAGTGAGATAATTGAAATAGGGGGTGGGTATAAGGTTTTATTAATGATATCCGTTGTTTTTCTGTGTGTATTTAATCTTGTTTAATCTCGTTTAATCTCGAAAACCTGTGTAACCAGATCGTGCTTAGTGGTTCTCCTTGCGGATTAAATTTACGGCTGGAAGTCGAGCGCAATTGCGATTAGAGGCTTTCATTAGTCGAATAAACGTTGAGAAGTCAGAGGCCGTGAATAGCGAGGCAGTAGTAACTCCCGAATACGGTGAGACACAGACATAAAGCAAATATCAAGTTTCAGATTATTAGGGGTTCGGCAATGTCATGAGCAGACTGTTTAGTCGTACTTATCGTTTCGAGCTACTCGATCCTATCCCTAAACCTCTAAATCCCTAAACCATACCATAATACCCATAAGGGGTAATTCTCCACACAAAGGGCACATTATTTCCAAAAATACGACAATTTTTCCCGAAATTTTATTTTCTAGTTTTGGATAATTTCAGACTTGAGGATAAAAAAATTTATTTGTGCGATTTGATTCATATTATATTGTTTATAAATTCGCAACTCTGAGGATTCGAACCCGAGCGTGCAAGCAAGTGTTCAAGCGTTTGTGCGGACCACGTGCAAGTATAATTATAATTTTTTTGTTATTATTGACAAAAAAAGTAATATTTGAATTTTTAAATGGAACTTGTCAATTTTTTCTCAAAGAGACTTTTCTGATGCGTTTAAATTCATGAATTACCAACAACTTTGAAAATTTTATGGATTTCGAGAATTTTATTTTTTATAGTTTTTGAAATTCTGAACATTTTTGAAACTTTGAAATCTTTAACAAGTGCATAATTTGACACACGATTAGAACGCAAGCATGGTTTCTGCTCATATGAAGGAGTTTTTGAAAGATTTTTTTTTAATATGTATTTACGAGATTATGGAAATTTATGGTTACTACATAAATTACCAAAAATTTGATTCTTTTTCTTTGACTTTTTAGATTTAAAAAAATAATAAATGAACATTAACAAGAATCATTTTTAAATAGCGTTCCATTTTTTAAAATGAAGTATTTTCACTCTTCTACTAATGTTTTTAAAATATTATTTTCAACAAAAAGGCTCTCAGTATCTACTTTGAAAAAACGTTACATTTAATATAAAATATATAAAAATCTTAAAGAATATTTCAAACATCTGGTTCTATCTCAAACAAATATATCCACAAAAAATAAATAAATAATTTAAGTAAAAAGCTGGTTAACATTTCCAGAAAAACCCATAACTATCTAGCACTACTGTTGGAGAAGATATTTATGAACAATAATAATTTGTTTAAAAAATTATGTTTGTTAAATTGCATTAATTATCACTTCACTCTAAGTTGAAAGTGGACAAAAAGTGGATAATTTAAAGAAAACCCCTCAAATTTCTAGCATTATCCAGAGAGAATATTATTAAATAATAAAAAATTGTTTAAAAAATTATATTTGTTAATATGTATTGATTATAATCTCACTAAGCAAAAAGTGGAAAATAGATTAGAAATTTGAGAAAAAACCCGCATTTTCCAGCATTATCCAAACAGAATATTATTTAAAAATAACAATAATAAATTGTTTAAAAAATAATGTTTGTTAAGTGTAATTTATTATCACCTCTCAGTAATTGAAAAGTGAACAAAAAGCAGACAATTCCAGGAAAAACTGCAACTTTCTAGCCTTATTCAAAGAGAATATTATTAAAAAATAATAATAAATTGTTTAAACAATCATGTTTGTTAACTTGAATGAATTATTTCCTCACTCCAATTGAAAAGTGTACTTAATGTGGAGAATTCAAAGAAAAAACTGCAATTTTTCGGCATTATTCTAAGAGAATATTGCTACAAACAATAATTTATTGTTAAACAAATTTATTTAAACATCTAATTATCAGTAAAAAGTAATATTTTTAGGATTTTTTGGGACCCTATAAAACATACTTATGGTGCTGAAATTCGAAATGTAATTTTTAATTCATACTCTGTGGCTAATATTTCAAAGAGAATTATTGAGGGTCAACTTGATACACCTAATATTGACGATTATGAATAAAATTTACAAAAAAATATTTTTTCCTTATGGAAAATACGTGTGACTTAAAAAAAAATTAGAGGAGAAGTGAGGGGAAGTGAGGAGAAATGGGGATAGGGGAATTAGGGGAAGGAGGGAGGGAAGGTAGAGGAAGTGAGGGGAAATGAGGGAAGTTGTGGTAGGGGATAGTAGGAATGGGAAATTAGGGAAAATAAGGGAAGGGGGTGAGGGAAGAGGAAGTAAGGGAAGGGAATGTGGAAGGTAAGGGAAGGGGAAGTAAGGGATGGGGAAGTTATGGAAAGGGAAGTAAGGGAATGCGAAGTGAGGGTAGGGGAATTGATGGAAAATAAGGGGAGGTAAACTATAGGGTGAGTGATGAAATATAAGAGAAGTAGTGAAAGTGAAGGAAATTAGGGGAGGGGAAGAAAGGGGAATCTAGGGTAAATGAGGGGAGCGGAATTAGGGTACGTAGGTCAAATTATGAGAAAATGTAGGAAAGAAACTAGGGGAAGTGAGGGGTAATGATGGGATAGAAACTAGGGGAAATTACAGAGAGAAAGTATGAGGAGTGAGTGCAAGTGAGGGGAAGCAGGGGAAGTGATCATAAATGAGGATCAATAGGGGAAAGGGGAAGTATGGGAAGGGGACTGTTAGCTGGTGATGCGAAAATAGGGGAAAGTAGATGTGGAAGAATTTGGGGAAAGGGGGCTAAGGATAAAGTGCGGAGAGGGAAATTAGGGGAATGTGGGAGAGTAGGAGAGTGAAAATATGGATGGGAGAGGTTTGAACGATTTCATGAACATTTTAATAGGCTACAAAAACCTTTTTGTAGGCGCACGGCGCCTACTTTTGAATAATACCTTACTTTTTTTTGACTTTGTTCACGAGATACTGAAAGAGGATTCGAATCGATTTTTTTTGTAATACAGTCAATAGTTTTGATAATTTATCCTTTGGGCACAAAAATGCCCTCTCTGTAGAGAACTACCCATATGTAGTGTATAACTCTACCAGCAAGTAGTAACAGACGAGCATGCCGAGACGCTAAAGAAATATTGCCTTTCAGGAGATTAGGAAAGTTATGATCAGACGCTCCCTTCGACTACTTGTATTACGATTCGACGAATTTCTCTGCTCTCTGAAACTTACTCAAACTTCCATATGGGATAAGTCACTACAAATTGTTTTTCTTCAATTATAAGTAGTGGAGTTGTTGAGATAAAGATCAATTTCTTGTAATCCACTTAAGCTATACATTTTCTCCTTGTTTTTAATTGAAAACTTTGATTTGAATAAAAACTTTTAAATTATCTCATAAATTATTGAAAATATTGTACGCTAGTTTGAAAACAAAAATCATATTTGTTCAAAAGAGATTCGAATTTTTTAAACAGTTTCAGGTTATATCGACGTTTCTTATAGAAAATCAGTTATTTTAATCAAAAATAATTAGATTTCGAAGAAGATTTACAATTCATGATAATTTTATGTTATTTTAGTATTTTTCGTCGGAAATTATTTGTATTTTTAATAAGAAATTATTAGATTTCAAAGAATATTAACATTTTTCAATAACTTCAGGTTTTGTTGGCGTATTTCACCTAAAATTGTTTTTTTTTTCAAATCAAAATGATAATAATTAAATCCAATCATTTTTGTATAAAATAATAAAATTTACACTCCGTCGGAATTTGAAATCTTCCTTTTAAAATCATAAGATTTCAAAGAGGATTAATACTTTTTTAACAATTTAAGCTTACGTTGGCATTTTAATCAATAATTATAGTTTTCAAATAAAAATCATTATAATTTCAAAAAGATTTAGAATGTTTCAACAAAAGGGTGGTCCAAAAATGCATTGGAAAATTTTTTTTTCGAATTTTTATCGGGACACCCCCCAAATTTGTTCGAATCCGCACAAAAATAAATGCGTTTTTTTGTTTTGAAAAAAAATGATATTTAGGGGTGGCGCAAGCCCCATGAAGTTTAACATGTATTTCCCATAAGAAAAAAAGACGTTTTTGTAAATCTTATTCAGAATCCTCAATATTATCTCAATCGAGTTGAAACTCAACATTTCTCTTCACACTTAGCCATAGAATACAAATAAAATATCACTTTTCAAATATCACCCCCATAAGTCTGTTTTATAGAGTCCCAAAGAAACCCCATAAGTGAAAAAATGGGTTTTGCGAGTTTTTGGCGCTAATTATGATTTTTTCGCGGTTTTTTTTCATGCAAATTGTTTCTAATACATAAAATATGACTTTATACTGAAAATTATATATTTTCATGAATTTTTCAAACAATTTATTATTGTTTTTAGCAATTTTTTCATAGAATGTAGTTAGAAAGACGCGGTTTTTTCACAAATTTTCCATTTGTTGTCCAATTTTCAATTAGAGGGAACTGATATTACATCAATCTTAACAATAGTGATTGTTTAAACAATTTATTATAATTACAAATAATATTATATTTGAATAATGCTAGAAAGATGCGGATTTTTTTTAATTTCTGGTTTTTTGTCCACTTTACATTCGGAGTGAAGTAATAATGAATTCAAGTTAACAAAATAATTGTTTAAACAATCAATTATACTTATTAATAATATTATAATTAAATAATGCTAGAAAGATGCGGTTTTTTTTAATTTCTGGCTTTTTGTTTAATTTTCAGTTGGAGTGACGTAATAATGAATTCAAGTTAACAAAATAATTGTTTAAACAATTTTTTTTAAATATTAATAATATTATATTTGAATAATGCTGAAAAAATGCGTTTTTTTTTAAATTTCTGATTTTTTATCCACTTTACATTCGGAGTGAAGTAATAATGAATTCAAGTTAACAAAATAATGGTTTAAACAATTTATTATACTTATTAATAATATTATAATTGAATAATGCTAGAAAGATGCGGTTTTTTTTTAAATTGCTGGATTTTTGTTTAATTTTCATTTGGAGTGGATTAATAATGAACTCAAGTTAACAAAATAATTGTTTAAACAATTTATTATCATTTTTTATAATATTCTCTTTGCTTAATTGGTAGAATGTTGCGGTTTTTTCTGAAATTTTAACTGTTTGTTTATTTTTCATTAGGCGCGACTTAATAATTAATTATATTGAGCAAAAATAATTGTTGAAACAAATTATTATTGCTCATGACTATCTTCATCTATATCAATTGCGCCTGATAGTTGCGGTTTTTCGGCTATGTTTACTTTTCTGTCCTTTTTTCACTTAGTGAGGTAATAATTAATTAAATTCAACAAAAAAGTTGTTTGAACAATTTAATATTGATTTCTGCCTTTCGTGTAAAATAGCTTTTTTTCTTTAAATCAATTTTTTTAAGCATTGTGGAAAGAGCAAAAATAATTCACTTAAAACAACAATACCTTTCGGAAAATCATTTTTGTTGTGGCTAACTTATTACTTGTTCATAAATAAAAAGGCGATGCAAAGTGAAAGATTTTAGAAAAAACCGCCACTTTCTAGCACTTATCTAAGAAAAGTTAGTTATGAACAATATTAAATTATTTGAACAACTTTTTTGTTGACTTTAATTAATTATTACCTCACTAAGTGAAAAAAGGACAGAAAGGTAAAAATTGCCCAAAAACCGCAACTATCAGGCGCAATTGATATAGATGAAGATAGTCATAAACAATAATAATTTGTTTAAACAATTATTGTTGCTCAATCTAATTAATTATCAAGACACGCCTAATAGAAAATAGACAAACAGTGCAAAATTTCAGAAAAAACCGCAACATTCTACCAATTGAGCAAAGAGAATACTATCAACAATGATAATAAATTGTTTAAACAATTATTTTGTTAACTTGAATTCATTATCACTTTACTCCAAATGAAAATTAAACAAAAAGCCAGAAATTACAAAAAACGCATCTTTCTAGCATTATTCAAATATAATATTATTAATAATTATAATAAATTGTTTAAACAATTATTGTGTTAACTTGAATTTATTATTACTTCACTCTAAATGAAAACTGGACAAAAAACCAGAAATTTAAAAAAAAACCGCATCTTTCTACCATTATTCAAATATAATATTATTAATAATTTTCATAAATTGTTTAAACAATTATTTTGTTAACCTGAGTTTGTTATTACTTCACTCCGAATGAAAAGTGGACAAAAAGCCAGAAAAAACCGCATCTTTCTAGCATTATTCAAATATAATATTATTTATAATTATAATAAATTGTTTAAACAATCACTATTGTTAACATTGATGAACAATCCCTTCCCTCTAATTAAAAATTGGACAAAAAATGGAATATTTGTGAAAAAACCGCGTCTATCTAATTCCATTCTGTGAGAAAATTGCTAAAAACAATAATAAATTGTTTAAACAATTCATTAAAATATATAATATTCAGTATAAAGTCATATTTCATGTATTAGAAACAATTCGCATAAAAAAAACCGCAAAAAAATCATAATTAGCGCCAAAAACTCGCAAAACCCATTTTTTCACTTATGGGGTTTCTTTGGGACCCTATAAAACAGACTTATGGGGGTGATATTTGAAAAGTGATATTTCATTCGTATTCTATGGCTAATTGTGAAGAGAAATGTTGAGTTTCAACTCGATTGAGATAATATTGAGGATTCTGAATAAGATTTACAAAAACGTCTTTTTTTCTTATGGGAAATACATGTTAAACTTCATGAGGCTTGCGCCACCCCTAAATATCATTTTTTTTCAAAACAAAAAAAACGCATTTATTTTTGTCGGAAATTGATATTTTCGATTGAAAATTATTATATTTTCAAGAATAGTTACAACCTTCCAACAATTTTAGGTTATATTGGCATTTTAAACCTAAAATCGGAATTTTTAGTAAGAAATCATTAGATTTTAAAGAATTATACAAAATTTGGTAGAATTGTGGATTAAGATAGCGATTATCACAAGAAGTATTAATGTAGATTTCAAAGAAGATTTACAATTTTGTAACAATTTAAGGTTATTTTAACGTCTTGCATCGGAAAGCAGTTATTCTAAATAAAAATCGTTAGGTTTAAAAGAAAAGTTACAATCTTAAACAAGTTTTTGTTATTGTTATATTATGTTAGTGCTTTTTGTTGAAAATTGGTATTTTTAGTGTAGAAAATCATAAGAATGTTCAGTTCATCATTATTCTTCAGATTATCAATCAGAGGCATAAAATTCACATTTTGTGACTTTTTGGTGTTCTATACCGGTACTTTTTACTTTTCTTAAAAAAAATCATTGGATTTCAAAGAAGATAAAAGAAATTGTAATAATTCTATGTTATTCTAAACTATTTTTTGTTACATTATTTTAAACAAAAATAATTTGATAGAATTTTGTAGATTAGAAAAAATAAATAAATAAAAATAAAAATTAAATTAAAATAAATAATCACCCTAATGGGAGACTGTTATTAAAAATTTTCAGAACGGAAAATTGAAAACTGTACTTTTCGATAGAAATCACTATTTCCCTCAGAGATGATTTGAGGTAATTTCCCGGTTGTTTCACGTTTTGCACAAAATTTTAAAATATTCAGATTTAGGTCTTCGGAACTGGAAAATAATTAAAAATTAAACCGATATATGTATAAAAACGCTCTGCACGGTTTTTTAATTCAATTTTGCATCTTGAGTAGAAAAGGCATTTTTATACAGACGAAGGTACAAATTTAAAACGACCTAATGTAAAACTAAAGGTAGTTTTTTAATATACGTATATAAGATCAATTAAAATCAGAAAATGTGGAACTGATTTTTTTCAAATAAGAAACAATTTCAAACACAAAAAAAGTTTTAAAAATCTTTGTCTGGTCAAAATCGACCTCTTCTACTTAGAACACTTACTCCTAATTGTCTGGCAATAAATAAAATAACCAATTTTACTTAGAATATTTATAAAAACTAGACAATTTCTTTTTCATATTTTGTTTTGATTTTGGATCACCCTAATGGGGAACTCTTATAAAATATTTTTAGAACGGAAAGCTTAAAACTGTACTTTTCGATAGATATCACCATTTCCGTCAAAGATGATTTGAGGTAATTTCCCAGTTTTTTACGTTTTGCAAAAAATTTTCAAATATTTATAAATTTGAGTCTTCGAAGCTGAAATTTTTTCTAAAGTTAAGCCGATATTTGTATAAAAATGCTCTTCATAAATTTTTTATTCAATTTTGCATCTTGAGTAGAAAAGAAATTTTTATACAGACGAAGGTACCAATTAAAAACGACCTAATATAAAAGTAAAGGTAGTTTTGAAATTTGGAAGTATGAATACCAATAAATAATGAATTTAAAAACTCAATTACTAAATATTATTTAGGAATGGAAAATTGAAATTTGATAAGATAATTAATAATAAGATTTAATAAAATAAGAAAAAAAATTCTGGTAATTTCTTGGTTTTTTAGCGTCTTTCAAATAAAACTTAAAAGAATTTCAGATTAAATTCTTCGGACCTCAAAAGATAATTCAAAACAAAACCGATATATTGATTTTGTGTCCAATTTTGAATCTTAAGTAGAAAAGTCATTTTTAGTCAGACACGTGTACAAATTAAAAATGACCTAATTGAAAGTTATTTTCATTTGGAAGAATGAATTTAAATAAATAATATATACAATTTAGAATACTTTGTCTTCAAAACAAATTTAAAATAATTTTTAAATCAATTTTCACTTGTTCCTAAATATTGTAAGTAGAAAAGAGTAATTGTAGTCAGTCTCGAAGAAAATGAAATTCGCAATCTAAGAGAGGTAAAAATTGGCCAAAATAAAAAAAAACTTTTACATATTAGATTTCAAAATTTAAAAACTCTTAAACCTGCTTTTTGAATCCAATGTTGTATCTTAAGTAGAAAAGGCGTTTTGTATTCAGACAAATGTCCAAATTAAAACTGATCTAATTTGAAAACTTTCAAGCCTGAAATTATTTGAAATCAAAAGCTTCTTCATTAGTAAGCATTTATTATGAAATATATTCAATGTTTAAAGATTTTTAATGAAAAATTATTTTACAAAATAAAAAAATAAAAAATAGCTACTCGAAATAGTTAGTTATTTTATTCCGAGAATTAAGTAGTTCAAATTCTAAGTAGAAGAAGTAGGGTTTATCCAGGCATTGCTTTCCAACCTTTTTTTGTATGTGAAAATGTTTTTTATTCTTGCAAAATGTTAATATTTGAAATTGCTCCTTTTTGAACGTTCAAACATCAAAGTAATTCTATTTTTATAAGATTTTAATGAAAAATTCTTCATTTTTGAAAGCTGAAAATTTGGAATTTCTTTTTGTATAAAATATTTATTTTCTATTAAAATAAACATTCAGGGAAATTTTGAATTTTGTAATCAGAATATTTAGATAAACTAGAAAATATTCTCCATAAAATAGTATGCAGACCATGAAGCATTTCGTAAATTGTTGTTAATAAATTGTTTGAAAAAATTAATTACTTTTTCGGATTTAAAATTCAAAGTTTTCCAAGTTTAAGAATTTATCATTGCTAATTACTTATTGAGTGTTGATATATCTTGTTTTGCAATATAATTTATTTTTCTCAAATAATATTCTTTAGTTTTTGTAAATACTCTAAATAAAATTGATTATTTTATTCCGACAATTAGGAAGTTCCAATTTTAAGTAGAAGAAGTAGGTTTTGTCAGACATTTCTTTCTGAACTTTCTTGTCTTTGAAAATGGTTTTATATTTTTGAAAGACGTAAATATTTTTATTTGAGTAATCCGAAACGTTTAAATATTAAAGCGACGCGATTTTTATAATATTTTCAATTAAAAATTCCTTATTCCAAAGTTTCAATATGAAACTTTTCATTTAATAGTTTTTAGTTCTGAAGATTTCGAAAAATTTAAATTTCTTTTCATGTGGAAAATTATTTTTCAAATTAAATATACATGTAAGGTTATTTTTGATTAGAAAATGTTGAACTGAATTTTTTAAGTAAGAATCAATTTCAAACACAAAAAAAGTTTTAAAAATCTTTGTCTGGTCAAAATCGACCTCTTCTACTTACAACACTTACTCCTTATTGTCTGACAATAAATAAAGTAACCCATTTTACTTAGAATATTTATAAAAAATAGACCATTTCTTTTTATTATTTTGTTTTAATAAAAATTTCGTGAAATATTGTTCATAAATTATTAAAAAACAATAATGATTTGTTCAGAGATAAAACTAAAGTTTTCATAATTTAGGAACTTATTATTACGTACTACTCAATTAAATTCTTTGAAAATGGTTTGTTATTTTTGAAAAATGTAAATATATTGAGTTGCTCTATTCAAAATATTGAAATAACAAAGTAATTCTTTCTTTATCAAATTTGCAATTTGAAATTCAAAATTGTTTAAGTTTTAATATATATTATTACTTTAAATTTGAAATTGTTTATTGTTTTATTATGACCGATTATGACGTGAAATTTCTCCCAAGAGAGATGAACTTTCAAATCCAAGAAAGATTTTCCAGACAATAAAGAAAAAAAACTCCATCCGAAATGTTGAATTTTCAAGCCAGAAAGATTTTTAATTTCTAATAAATTTTCAACAAAATAGATGAATCTGCAACTAAAATTATGCATCTTTATACAAAAAAAATTAATTTTTGGGAAAGTAGTTCAACTTTTAACGAAGGAGTTGATTTTTCAACCTACGAAGCTTAATTTTCAACAAAAAATGTAATAGCAGATATTTTAACAAAAAAATATTTTAATCTCAAATCAAAAACAGTTAAATTTTACCAAAAAATACGAATTTTCAACAAAATATGTAAATTCTCAACTAAAGCAGATTAATTTTCAACTAAACAGTTGCTTTTATAAAAAAATGGATTTTCTAACAAAAAGAAAGAATTTTCAACAAAATACATCAATCAATTTTCAACCAAATAGTTAAATTTTCAAACAGGAGGATTATTTTTCTAACCAAAAGTATGAATTTTCATACAAATAGTTGAATTTTTTCATTTCATATGTTTTAAAAGAAATATTTTATCTTTCTTGAATAAAAATGCAACTGTTTTGTTGAAAATTCATCTATTTCCTGGAAAATTTACTTTTTGTTTACAATTTGCATTCTTCTTTAGAAAAGTCTATTGAAATCCTTTTGAATGAAGATTCAACTCTTTTTTTGAAAATTTGTTTTTTCGTTAAAAAAATTCACCTGCTAAGTAGAATTTTGATTTCAATCAATTTCAACTGTTCGGTTGAAAATTCAACAATTTTATTGAAATACTTTGAAAATTTACTTTTCGGTTAAATTTAATATTCTGGTGTTGAAAAGAGAACTGAAATTTTTTTTGGATGAAAATTCAACAATTTTTTAAAATTAAAAATTCATCTGTTTCGAGAGAAATTTCATCTTTCTTGGATAAAAATGCAAGTGTTTGGTTGAAAATAAAACTATTTTGTTAAAAAGTCATACTTTTGG
>CAKNXH010052216.1:0-11416 GCA_932178445.1 Andricus quercusramuli | reverse complement strand
TTCCAATTCGGGAATTTTATTATGCTGCAATTTTCCAATTCGGGAATTTTATTATTCGGTAATTTTATTATTAGGAAATTTTATTATTCGGGAATTTTCCCATTCGGTAATATTGTAAACTGTTCGGGAATTTTATGATTTGGGAATTTTAATATTCAGGAATTTTTTATTAGGAACTTTTATTATTCGGGTATTTTCCAATTCGGTAATATTAAAAATTTTTCTGGAATTTTATTATTTTTGAATTTTATTATTCTGGAATTTTCCAATTAGGTAATTTTATTATTCGGGAATTTTCCAATTCGGTAATATTGTAAACTGTTCGGGAATTTTATGATTCGGAATGTTATTATTCGGTAATTTTATTATTCGGAAATTTTTCAATTTGGTAATATTGTAAACTGTTCGGTAATTTTATTATTAGGAAATTTTATTTTTCGGGAATTTTCAAATTCAGTAATATTATAAACTGTTCGGGAATTTTATTATTCGGGAATTTTCCAATTCGATAATATTATAAGCTGTTCCGGAATTTTATTATTTTCCAATTTTCCAATTCGGAAATTTCATTATTCGGTAATTCTATTATTAGGAAATGTTATTATTCGGGAATTTTCCAATCCGGTAATTTTATTTTTCCTGATTTTTCAGTCATCCCATTTATAATACTTAAAAAAATGAATCGAAAATTCGTGAAAAAAATAGGAAAAAGTGTCTTTAGTGATCTTTCTAAATTTTTTGATTTTAAATATTTTAGGGGATTTTATAAATTTAAGAGAAAAACAGAGGATTAGATAAAAAAAAGAGGGCAGACTGATTCCTGTTTTTTAAGATTCAATTTATAGGTTATGTGATAAGGATACGTACCGGCCTCGGTAAAAAGATTTCAAGCAGTTTGTCGTCGATAGGATTTTGACAGCCTTCATTTTTGGACTTCCTTTGAGTGATTTCCAAATCCAAAATATATTTTTCTCGCAGAATAAAATACACTGATGTTTAAACTTTTCGGAGCAAATTACGACAGATTCGGAATTCCTGCCAATGCAACGCCAGACAATTGAATCCGAAATAATTGAAGGACGTTTCAGATTCCATAGATCATGGGATAAAATATTCAAAAACACTCGATTTCACTTTTTTTCTTTTCAAAAATGTTGCATTAGTTTTCACGAGAGTGGTGTAATCGCGACGTTAAATGAGACCAAATTATTTTGTAGATTAAATATTTTCTCAAGTTTATTTGTTTATAACATCGTATTCTTGGAGAAAATAAGATATAAATTGTGAATTATTGATCATAGTCGATAAACGACCCCAAAAACTTGTTTTTAATGGACTGTCAAAAATGTGTTTGCCACCGGAGCAGACGACTTTCTGGCACATACGCACAGTGCTCCCAATTTGGTTCCTCAACCGTACGGCGCATGCGTTGCACCAGCAGCCTCATTGGATGTTGATCGCGCGCTTATTTGAAATTATTAAATATGCAAATCAATTTTTCTGAATATATAATAATCATAATGTACCAAAAAATATGATGAATTATCTAAAATTTGCATTGATGGAAAAAGGTATTCCTTGCTCTGAATTTGAAATCAATAATTTATTTGTAGAGAGTACAATGAAATTTCATCTTGCACTCTAAAAGACTATTTTGTGATCTGAGAATTAATTTTTATTATTTCCGCAATGATGATTTATTATAAAAAATTGATTTACACACGTAATAGTTTCAAAAAAGCGCGCCATTTACAGTCAATGAGACTGCCGATGTCACGCATGCGCAGAAACTAAAAGTGCGAAAGCGGGAAAATATAGACATTTTTAAATATCAATCTTTAAAGGGATGAAAATTGATTACATACTGATATCGACCAAGTAGCTTATAATGAATTGCTGAGGATTTCATTTAAAAATGTTGACTAATATTTAAATATTTGATAAAAATAAGTCAGAATTCCATTACAAAAAAAAACATTAATTTTTTATTAATTTGTAAATGTTTAATTAATGATTTACAGATCGTGAAGAGGTTCCAAGAAAAAGAGGCAGACGTAGACGAGAAGAACAAAATCATTCTGGATCAAATGAGCCCGTGGATATGATGAATTTTCTGGATGGTTATGGAAATCAAACAGAGTAAGAATTATTTTCACTTTATTTGATTAAATTGAAATCAAAATTGATAAAAATAGAACAATTTTTAATTTTTGAAGGTCAAAAGAGTTTTTTATTTGTAAAAAATTTTCTATTTAAAGAATGTATTATTATTTATAACAATATTCATTCAGAATAATAGTCTAACATTATTCTCTACTTTTCATTTAGGGTGAGGTAATAATTAATTCAAGTGAACAAAGCAAATTGTTTAAACAACTGATTATTATATTATTGTTGTAAACAAGTTATTATTATTTTTAATAATATTCTCTTTGAATAATGCTATAAAATTGCGGTTTTTTCTGAAATTTTCCACTTTTTGTCAACTTTTCACTAAGTTAGGTAATAATTAATTGGAGTCAACAAAAATAATTGATTAAACAATTTATTGTTGCTTAGAACTATATTTTCTTAGAATAATGCTAGAAAGTTGCTAATATTTTTTTTATATTCATTTAAACAAAAAGGCTCTCAGTAATTACTTTAAGGAAAATTTAAATTCAATGTGATCTATATGAAAAATTTTAAGATTATTTCAAATTCTAGTTCTATTCCAGAAAAATATACCCACAAAAAAGAAAGCAATTGTTTATAAAACGATTCTCTGTGATGTTTATTTATTATTTGTTCATAACTAAAAAGCGAAAGCAAAGTTAAAAATTGTAGGAAAAACCGCGAATTTTTTAGCATTATTCAGAGAGAATATTATATAAGATAATAATAAATTGTTTAAACAATTATTTTTGATGAATTTAATTGATTATTACCTCTTTTTAACTGAAAAAGTTAAAGAAAGTTAAAAAATTTAGAAAAAACTGCGATTTTCTATCTCTGTTGTCAGAGAAAATTGTTATAAATAATTTTAAATCAATTAAAAAATTTGATTCAAACATTTGATTGTCAGTTGAAAGTAATAATTTATGTATTAGAAGTAATTTGTACTAAAAGAAATCGCAAAAAAATAATTAGCGCTAAAACGTACAAAATCCATTTTTTCACTTATGGGGTAATTTGGGACCCCATAAAACAGACTTATGGGGGTGAAATTCAAAACTTAATTTTTGTATACATATTCTATGGCTAACTGTGAAGAGAAATGTTGAGGGTCAATTCGATACATACAAGATTGACGATTCTGAATAAAATGCACAAAAACGTATTTTTTATGGGAATTTAGGTACTGTAAACGATATCTAAAATAGCACTTTTTAGCCTAGGCCGTAAAATTTTTACTTACGGTACAGCGTACTATAAAGTAATTGATATTGTGATCTGATTGGCTGATGGAATTCGTATCTGTACTTCCCCACCCCTCATTTCCCCTAATTCAAAAAATTCGCTTTCCACTCTTCCCCAACTTCTTTCTCCTCTACTTCCCCATCAACTCACTTCCCCACTCCTACTCACCTGGACTAAGATCTCCCCTCACTTCTCATTACTACTCTCCCTCACTTCCAATAATTTCTCCTACTTCTCCTCTCTACCACTCACATTCCCTCTAACTGCTCCTTACTTCCTCTACTTACTCTCCCCTAATTTCCTCTACTTTCCCCTACTCTAATTTCCTCTACTTTTCCCTCCCCTTATTTTCCATACGTCCCCTACCTACATTCTCCCCGATATCACTCCCCTTATTTCTCCTCATTTCACCTACCCCCTACTTCCTCTACCATCACTTCCTCCACTCCCTGCCACCCTGCTTCCACTCATTTTCCCTAACCATCAAGTACGATGAGTCCATAGTCCATAGATGAGTCCTCTTAGGGTCCTTTTATTACAAATAACTATTTTTAAAAAAACGCTCATTTCCGGGTTATCAAACATTTCCCCAATTCATTCATGATTATTATTTTGTTTACTAAGGAACGCAAACATCGAGTGTCAGCCACAGCATGCGGATGTAAATTGTGATATAAATGCGATGAGTCCTGCTTCAAGTATGAACGACTCGACAAATGAACCGCCTCCAGAAAAAAGACGTAAGTTTTTAGGGTTTCGTAGTCCCGGGTAGAAATCCTTATAGTTTTGGTCGGGTGTCCGTCGTAATTTTTCCCAGGAGGGGAAGTTAAGAGAAATTATAGGAGTGTTAGTCAGGGAAAATGGTGGGAGGGAAAAGTAGAGGAAATTAGGGGAGGGAAAATTAGACGAAATTGGAGGAAGGTAAGTAGAGGAAATAAAGAGCAATTAGGGAGGGGATGTGTGTAGTAGTGTGTAGAAGTAGGAGAAATTATTGGAAGTGTGGGAGAGTAGTGATAAAAAGTGAGGGGAGAGATAGTAGGGTATTGCCGGTGAGTAGGAGTGTGGAAGTGATGGCTGGGGAAGTTAAATGATGAGGAAGTAGAGGAGAAAGAAGTTGGGGAAGAGTGGGAAGCGAATTTTTTGAATGAGGGGAAATGAGGGATGGGGAAGTAGAGGAAGTGAAGGTAGAGGAAGTATTGGGTAGGAGAAATGAGGGAATTGGAAGTAAGAAAAATTAGAAAAGGTATAATTAGAGGAGATTAGGAGAGGAAGAGTAGAGGAAGCAAGGAGAAATTAGGGAAGAAAAGTAGTAGAAATTATTGGAAGTAAGGGATCGTAGTAAGCGGACATTACGGGAGTGTAACTAAAAGAAGTAAGGGGAAATTAGGGAGCGTAAGTAGAAGATGTGACTTGTAGTGAGGCGAAGTAAGGGAAATTATTTTAAGTGTTGGAGAGTGATGAGGGGAGAAATAGTAGGGTAGTGCGGATGAGTAACAGTGGAGAAGTGATGGCTGGGCGAGGGGAGTGTTAGCTGGGGACGTGAGTTGATGGCGAAGTAGAGGAGAAAAATGTTGCGGAAAGGTGGAAAGCGAATGGTTAAGTCAGGGGAAATGAGGAGAAGGAAAATTAAATTAGGAGAGGATAAGTAGAGAAAGTAAGAGGTAATTATGGAGGTAATGTGAGTGGCGATGAGGAGAAGTAGGAGAAATTAATGGAAGTGAGGGAGAGTAGTGAAGGGATGTGAGAGGAGAGATAGTAGGTTAGTACAGATGAGTAGGAGTGGGGAAGGAAAGCGTTAGCGAGGGAAGTGAGGTGATAGGGTATTAGAGGAAGTGAGGGTAGAGGAAGTATGGGGTACCTGAAATGAGGGAAGAAGTAGGGGAAGTGAGAAGATGTAAAATAAGAGGAAGTTAGGGAAGGAGAAGTAGAGGAATTACAGATGAGGGGAAGTAGAGGAGGAAGAAGTTGGGGAAAGTAGGGGTAGTAGGGGAAGGAAAGTATGGTAGGTGGGTTTGAACAACTTAATTAAGGTCTTAGTAGGCGTAATAGACTACAATAAATAATTTCACGACATTTTTGTTCATTGAGCTTGCATATTTGACAGAAATATGTTTTTTGTAATTTCAGAACGAGTAAGAAGTTCTTCAAAAGAAGGAGAAAAAAGGTATATTGAGGAATCTATAGACACTGAAGATCTTCCGACGGATTCAACGGATTCGAGAGTAACGGAATCGAGAGTAACGGATTCGAGAGTAACGGATTCGAGAGTATCGGATGAAGTGGATGCATTTTGCATGAGGGTAGCAGCCAGCTTGAGACGATTAATTCCAAAAAATCGATCGAAAGTGGAGATAGAAATTTTAAAATTAGTTTACGAAGCTGAGTTTGGAGAAGTAGTGTAGAAAGACTGACTATTTATTTACAATCTACGTGTATATTTTTGAATTAACATAGTGTTACTAGTTTTACAATAAAAAATACATTTTTGATAAAAGTCATGTTATTTCTCCATGTTCTTACATTTAGTTAGTTATTTCATTACTTTTGAAAAAAATTCTATGCATCTTTCATTTTAGTAATTATTCAAATTAAATAATAAATTATTTGATTTCAAATAAAATTTGAGTACTTGATATAATTAATAAAATTTTTAAATATTACAATATGTAATGTTCATGTTTTGAAACCACAAATTAATTCTTCATTGAAATATAAATAAAGAAAGCGAATTGAGTTTATTAAATAAGAGGTATATTATACCATGATTAGTTATTATTAAATTATCATTATGAAAGTAAATTAAAAACTTTCAATCAATTCAATTCAAATTTGGCGCGAAAATTAATATGTTAAATCAAAAGAAAATTGATTAACATGTAAATATATAAAATTTATAGGTATAATTTACATTTCGGAATTAATGAATAGAAAGAATTTAATTGAATAATCAAAATAATAATTTTTCAATTTAATTAATTTAATTTTTTTGAGCAAACAATTAAAGAGTAATAATTTTGCTATAAATTTTAAGTGTTTAAGTTTTGTGAACAGAACCTTTTTCATTCTCATTTCGGGCAACGTTTCAACGTTTTAACAGCAGCGAACAATAATAAAATTTAATTTAAAAGACTATAAAATATTGCCATTCAAATTTGGCGGGATTTGGCAGGATTAGGTATTTCAGGTTAGATGGGGGAAATCCAAGATGTCTGCAAGCTGAGGGTCGAACAATAATACCAAAAGCATGGGAGAAAACTTTATTTTTTTAATATATTAGAAAAAAAATTATTTTTAACCATAAGTGTATTTGAACATTATGCTTCATTTTCTAAAAACTATTCAATTAAATTATTAAATCCAGAAATTGCTTTTCAAAATGGAAAATAATATTCAAATAACTTCTGGTGAAAAATCGGGACGACTGAAAAATCCCGAAAAATAAAATTCCTGAACTGGAAATTTCCCGAATAATAAAGTTTCCGAAGAGTAATAATAATATTACCGAATTGGAAAATATCCGAACTAGGAAAGTCCCGAATTTAAACAATTAAATTTTTTTATAAATATTATTTATTTAATAATAATAAAATAATCAAATATTTTCATCTGAAAAAAATATTTTCAATGTTTAAAGGTTCTAAAATTAGTGTTTAAATTTAAAATAACAATAATTGGAAACAATTTTCATCCAGAAATATATTCTGTCAATTATTGTTATTGAAATTTAAGAATTTTCAATTAGATTGAAACCAATTTACATATGTGTTATGATAATATTTTTTATAACGAATAGTAGATTTTTCAAACAAGAAGATAAGACTTCTACTAGAAAGAAAAATTTTGAAGAAAATACATAAATTTAAACGAACTATTTGAAGTTCAAAGTAAAAAGAAGCAAATTTTCTACTA
The DNA here is from genome assembly GCA_932178445.1 of Andricus quercusramuli. Classification (NCBI taxonomy): domain Eukaryota; kingdom Metazoa; phylum Arthropoda; class Insecta; order Hymenoptera; family Cynipidae; genus Andricus; species Andricus quercusramuli. Next base: position 4,108 of record CAKNXH010052216.1, on the reverse strand, counting down.
AAAGAAAAAGAATTTTCAACGAAATTGTTAGATTTTCAACTAAAAAAATTAATTTTTAACCAAAAATGGAAAAATGAAAATTGCAGATTTGAAAAATATATTTCCAACAATATAGTTCAATTTGCAACAAAAAAGTGAATTTTCAATAAAAAAAAGCGAAATTTTCAATAGGATAGTAGAATTTTCAGGCATGGAGATGAAGTATAACTTTAAACCCAAAAATATGAATTTTCTACAAAAAATTGAATATTTGATATTCGAACCAAAAAAGATTTTAAATGTTGAATTTAAACAGAAAAGACGAAATTTAAATTGAAATACTTAATTTCTAAGTTCAAAAATTATTTTTAACAACAAAAATTTTTTCAATAAAATAGTTAAATTTCTGTAGAAAGAAATAAATTTTCAACTAAATAAAATGTGTACCAAAACAAGCAAAAGTTCAATTTTCAGTTAAAAAAATAATTCTGAACCAAAAAATGGAGGTTTGAACAGAATAATTAAATTTTCAACTTAAAATAATGCATTTTCAAACAAAAAAATGAATTTTCAAATAAGAGGATTATTTTTTTACCAAAAAGCTGAATTTCCAAATAAAAAATTAATTAAAAAAAAATAATTTTAACAAAGTACTTACATCTTAAATCAAAGAAATCAATTTTTAACCAAAATAAATGAATTTACGAACAAGAAGAATAATTTTCAAAAAAAAGTCGATTTTGAAACACGTAGTTGAAGTTTCAATTAAAAATATCAATGTTCAAGAAAAGAAAAACGAATTTTTATGAATTAGTTAAATTTTCAACCGAAAAATGATTTTTCAACCGAAAAGTTTAATTGTTGAGCATCAAGATTAATTTTAAGCTAAAAGAAATACATTTTCAATAAAATTCATGAATTTACATCCGAATTGTTGATTTTCAATCCAAAAGAGGCAAATTTTTAACCAAAAATGGCAAGTGAAATTTTCAGTTAATCAATTTTTAACGAAAAAGACTGATTTTCACCAAATTAGTTTATTTCAAACTAAAGAGATGAATCTCCAACAATTAACGTAAAATGTAATAGTTAATATTTCAATCAAAAATAATTTAAATTAAAAGTCATTGAATTCAACCAAAAAGGATGAATTTTCAACAAATGATGTAATTTTTCGAATAAAAAAGATCATTTTTCAACAAAAAATCAAATGAAAACAAATAAAAGACAGCTTTTCAACAAAACAGTTATATTTTCAACCAAAGAATAGAAAATTTAATTGATCAAATTTCAATCAAAAACACTTTGAAACTATTGACTCTATTTTACAAATGAATGTTCAAACTGTTAATAATAATTTGTATGGAAAAAACTATTTTTTATTTATTAAATTTGAATTTTCGCAGAACTCGGACCCGAACAGATCGCGCACTCTGGTGAGTAGTAAGCTCCCTCATCTTACGTAAAATACATTTCAGTTCTGCGTAACTGCCCATCCCTGGCAAGACATAAGTGCCCGCGAAATTTAAACTCAAGTTAAGGAAAGTAATGTTTTTTGAAAAAAAATTATAAAAAATGCACGAAAAAAAAATCTGAGGGACTGCAGCTCAATAAAGAGATGAACTGCAAAGTTATGGAGCATCATTAAAGACAAATTATTAATTAAAGTTTATAGCTCATTTGTAAAATAAAGTGGAAGAGTAAGCAATTCAGTTTGAAGAGAAAAAATTTAATATTTGCATCACTGGTCACTTTTTCTTGCGTAGTTCTAAATTTTACAAACAAAACATTATTTTCTACTGAAAAAATTCAAAGTACGTGTTTTGATAACATTCTCTATTTTTTTACCAAATAGTAGGACTTTCAACTAATAGAGATTAATTGTGAAACAAAAATGAGATAGTTCAATTTTCAACAACAACAAAAAAAGTTTTTAAACTAGAAGGATCAAGTTTCTACTAGAAAGACAAATTTTAAACAAAACATATGAATTTCCAACTGAAGTTGGAAGTTATAATTAAAAAAGGCAAATTTTCTACTTAGAGAAAAAGAATTGTCAACAAAATTGTTAAATTTTCAACCAAAAATGGAATGGTGAAATTTTCAGATAAAAAAATTGAATTTCCTACAATATAGTTCAATTCGCAACAAAAAAGTGAATTTTCAACTAAAAAGGATAACATGTTAAACCAAAAATGGAGTAGTTAAATTTTCTGTTTAAAAAAATTAATATTCAATAAAAAAACGAATTTTTCAATAGAATAGTTGAATCTCTGTTGGAAGAAATGAATTTTCAACTGAAAAAAATGTGTACCAAAATAAGCAAAAGTTCAATTTTCGATTAAAAAAATAACTTTGAACCAAACAAGGAGGTTAGAACAGAATATTTAAATTTCCAACCAAAAATAATGAATTTTCGAACGAAAAGATGAGTTTTTAAAGGAATGAATTTGCAACCAGATTGAATTAATTTACAAAGAAGAATAATTTTCTGAAAAAAGTCAATTTTCAAACACATAGTTGAAGTTTCAACTAAAAAGAATTTTGGTGAATTAGTTGAATTTTCAACCGAAAAATGATTTTTCAACCAAAAAGATTAATTGTTAAGCACAGAGATTAATTTTCAACCAAAAGAAACGAATTTTTAATAAGATACATGAATTTACATCCGAATTGTTGATTTTTAAATTAAAAGGGGCGAATTTTTGACAAAAAATGGCAAGTTAAATTTTCAGTTGATAATTTTTCTAACGAAAAAAACTGATTTTCACCAAAATAGTTTATTTTAAACTGAAGAGGTGAATCTCCAAAAAACAACGTAAAATGTCATAGTTGATATTTCAACCAAAAATAATTTAAATTAAAAGTCGTTGAATTTAACCAAAAAGGATGAATTTTCAACAAATTATGTAATTTTTCGAATAAAAAAGATCAGTTTTCAACAAACAATCAAACAAAAACAAATAAAAGACAACTTTTCAATAAAACAGTTAAATTTGAAACCAAAGAGAAGAAACTATATCATTTTAATCAAATACAGTTGAATTCAACCAAAAGAAAAAAGACAATTTTTTAGTTATTTATTTCAAACTGAATGACTGACACTTTGACTTTATTTTACAATTGAATGATCAAACTTTCATTAATAATTTCTATGAAAAAAGCTATTTTTTATTTATTAAATTTGAATTTTCGCAGAACTCGGACCCGAACAGATCGCGCACTCTGGTGAGTGGGACTCCGATGCTGTTTCGGAATCGAAAATCGAATGAACCTCTCTTTCTATCTCCACACGTTAGAAAAAGAGATCCGTTCTATATGAGGGCGCCACCCCTGAGGCGGGAAATTGAAAACTTGAATCAAAAAATAATGTTTCAACCACTGGTCACTTTTTCTTGGGTACTTCTAAATTTTACAAACATAACATTATTGTCTACTGAAAAAAATTCAAAGTATATGTTTTGATAACATTCTTTATTTTTTTTTTTTACTAAATAGTAGAACTTTCAACTAATAGATATAAATGTTGAAACAAAAATGAAATAGGTTAATTTTCAACCAAAAAGATAAATTTTCAAACGACAAGGATACACTTTCTACTGAAGAAACGAATTTTGGACAAAATACATAAAAAAAGATATTTGATATTCCAACCAAAAAAGATTGCAAATATTTTAATATTGAATAAAAAAACAGTTGAATTTGAATAAAAAAGACGAACTTCAAATGAAATACTTAATTTTTAAGTACAAAAATTAATTAAAATTAATTTTTCAAGTTCAAAAATTAATTTTTTCAACCAAAATTTTATTTAAAAAAAATAGTAAATTTTCGTAGAAAGAAATGAATTTGCAACTAAAAAAATTGTACGAAAATACGAAATAGTTTAATTTTCAACAAAAAAAAATAAGTTTTTAAACAAGAAGGATCAAGTTCCTACTAGAAAAAGACAAATTTTAAACAAAATACATAAATTTCCAAGTAAATGTTTCAAGTTATAACTAAAAAAGGCAAATTTTCTAATTTGACTTTGACTTCATTTGACAAATGAATGATCAAACTTTTATCAATAATTTCTATAAAAAAAAGCTATTTTTTATTTATTAAATTTGAATTTTCGCAGAATTCC
>CAKNXH010052215.1:0-11352 GCA_932178445.1 Andricus quercusramuli | reverse complement strand
TTATTGAACAAAAGTTCTTTTCTGGATTGGGAATGTTTAGCTCATTGAAATGCAGACTTTTTTTAAGAGAATGTGCAAGAAATGAAAGTTATATTACTGTTACTTGGAAGAAGATGATATTTGGCAATTTAAAAAAAATCACATTCTGGTTATTTATCAACCAACAGGCCTAATTTTTTTTAACGGAAAGATTTATCAAAAAAGGTTTTATATCTGTGCCGAAACTATCTGTAAATAATTTCCAGTAGTTATGAATGATTGAAAAAAACTGTTTATTAGGCTATAAACAAATTATTGAACAAAAGTTATTTTCTAGACTGGGAATGTAGCTCATCGAAATCCAGCGTTTTGGTATGGAATGTGCGAGAAATAAAAGTTTTATTTCTGCTACTTGAAAGAAGATGGTCTTTGGCAATTAAAAAAAAATCACATTTTGGTAATTTATTAACGAACAGTCTTCATTTTTTTCACCGAAATAAGCTAAGAATGCTTTTCCGGTGACTGTCTGATATGAAACTGAGCAAATTTGGAAGCATTATAAATTATTTAAACCATTCTTATAAACAAATTCAGAGCTTTCCTATTTTTCAACGAATACGCTAAATTAAAAAAAAATAATAAACTAAGAATGCTTTTCCAGTGACTACTTTATATGATACTTTGCAAATTTACAAGAATAAATAATTATTAAAACAACTTCTATAAACAAATTCAGAGTTTGTCTATTTTTAAACAAATAGACTCAATTAAAAAAAAAAAAAAAACTAAGAATGGCAAATTACCAAGAATTATTATTTACTTGAAACTAAAATTTTTTTATAATAAATTTTGTTTTCCAATGAATAGGCTCAATTTTTTTACATATTCAACTAAGAATATATTTGCGATGACTCTTTTCTATAGTGCTTTACAAAATCAGAAGAATGATGATTTATTCATTTCAACAATTTTGGTAAGGAAATTCAGAGTTGGGTTATTTTTCAACGAAAAGGCTTAGTTTTTTTAACGAAATCAACTAAGAATGCTTTTGCGGTGACTCTTTTCTTTGCTACTTCGTAAACTTACAATAATCATTGATTATTCAAACGATTTTCATGAACAAATTTAGAGTTTGGCTATTTTTTAGCTTACATTAAAACATATATGCAGCTATAACCTTTTTAATAATAAGCACAACTTTTCTATCTGAACGATAATATTAAAATCAAAACCATTTAAAAATTTTAAACAAATTCATTTTTATGAGAAAATATATGCACAATGTATCTAATGAGAATTAAAAAACCAGTACAAATTTTAATATTTGTAAACAAATTTATTTTCATTAATTTCCGTCTTTTTTCTTTTTGTTAATTGCTTTCAGTACTTTAATAATCTCTTCAATAAAATGATATTGTACTTTTTTAAGATTTTCTACATTAATTTTTCACATGCAATATAATTTTAACTGTGATATAATATTAAAACGTTTTTAATGAATTTATTCTGTGTTTTTTTTTGAATTTCTTCAAAAAGATAGTTTTCAAGCAAATTAACAAAAAATTACAATTTCAACTACAAGTTGTAACTTTTTTTATTATTATTATAAATAATGGAAAATTATGAATATTTAGCAATTTATTTTATTTTAGTTACATTGTCGACGTCTATGACTTTTCAAATTTAAACTATTTTTGGAAATCTTATGCAATTCAAAATGATGTCATCCTGGGCTAATTATTTTTGAAGAAAAAATGACAATTTTAATTAATATTTTGGCTCATTTCTTAATATTCCAATATTTCAAATTCAAAAAATGTGTTTACCCTTGGCTCATTTATCTTTAAAGAAAACGGAGTCAACCAAAAATATCTGTCCGGTGACTTTTTTCTATGCTTGGTATATTCCCAAGAATTTTCATTAAAAAATTCAGAGTTTGGCCATTTTTCCACGAATATAGTTTTGGGTATTTTTCAACAAATAGGCTAAATTTTTTTACAGAATCAACTAAGAATATCTTCCCGATGACTTTTTTTTGTATAATTCTTTGCAAATATTCAAGAATTATTAATTTTTGAAATAGTTTTCCTAAATAAATAAGACCTTGGCCTTTTTTCAACGAATATGATAAATTAGTTTCGGGTATCAAGAAATAATGTATTTCCAATAACTCTTTTATACGATACTTTGAAAATATACAATAATTATTAATTATTTTAACAATTTTCATAAATACATTGAGCGTTTGGCTATTTTTCAAGGAGTAGGTACACTTTGTTCAGGAAGTCAACTAGGAATGTCTTTTCGATGACTATTTTATATGCTGCTTTGTAAATGTACAAGAATTATTATTTGTAATATCATTATTTTTAACGAATTGACTCAATTTGTTTACAGAGCCAAAAGGAATATATTATAAAAAGTCTTTCCTATGTAACTTTGCAAATTCACAATAATTGTTAATTCTTCTAACAATTTTCATAAACATATTCAGAGTTTGGCTATTTTCCAAAGAATAGGCTCAATTTGTTTACGAAGTCTTTTTGATTACTCTTTTCGATGTTGCTTTGTAAATTTGCAAGAATTAATAATGATTTAAACCATTTTCATTACAAAATTTAGAATTTGGCTATGTTTTAACAAGTAGGCTAAATTTTTTCACATTATCAACTAAGAATATCTTTCCGATGACTTTTTTCTGTCATACTTCATAAAGTCTGAAGTATTATTATTTATTTAAACAATTTTCATAAACATATTCAGAGTTTGGGTATTTTTCAAGCAATAGAAACGTTTTGTTCACAGAGTAAACTAACAATGTCTTTCTGATGACTTTATTATATGTTGCTTTGTCAATTTAAAATAATTATTAATTATTTAAACAATTTACATAAACAAATTCAGAGTTTGGTTATTTATCAACCAATAGGCTACACTTTTTCACAGAATTAACTAAGAATATATTTCCGATAACTTTTTTCTGTGATAGTTTGTAAATTCCCAAGCATTATTAATTATTTAAACTATTTTTATCTATATTTAAACTATTGTCAAAGGAATTGGCTCAATTTTCCACGGAAGCAACGAAGTATGTATTTCAAATAAGAATTTCGTACATTAATTTTCATTATTGAATTATTTTTCATAAACATATTCAGAGTTTGGGTATTTTTCAAAGAATAGACACAATTTGTTTACGGAGTCAACTAAGATTGTCTTTCCGATGATCTTTTCTACGTTGTTTTGTAAATTTATAAGAATTATCAATTATTTGAACAACTTTTAAAAAAATCAGAATTTGGCTATTTTTAAACGAATAGGGTGAATTTTTTACAGAATTAACTAAGAATATATTTTCGATGACTTCATTAGGCTCTTCAAATTTCAAAGATTTATTAATTATTTAGAATATTTTCATAAGAAAATTAAGAGTGTGGCAATTTGTCGAAGAAACCCTCCCGTCAAACATCCTGCTCGACATTAATTAAAACCGAGGTTAAACCGCAGCGAATACACAACTCGGTCGTATAAGTCGCAGATGGTCATCCATCCGGGTGCTATGCGCGCTCGAAATGGCTTGAAATCTGGACTCTTCTCGAGCCGAGATCATTGACTGTGTATTTCTATGAAAATTTGTACGCGCCGACATTTTATAGGTTTTTTTCCAAAGTTGCATGAAAATGTTTAGAGTTGCACAAGTATTTATTCTGCATTGTGAGAGGGTATCCATGCGAAGCCATGTACAAATCAAAATTATTGAAGTAAAAATTAATTTCATGGTATTTTATTGAACTTCATTTCCAAATATAATAATTATATAAAAATAAACTGGTCGCGCGCGTATGAGGCTCTAGTTAAACTTAACGAAGATGGACTGAAATTTACACATTTGCACATCTGCAAGCTGTAAAAGAAACGCGTTCTTTCCTCTTTCGAACACCCTACACCCGTTCTGATTGGTAGTTTGCAAAAGAGCGGACTCGAAACTACCCTTTAGAGTTGAATTTTGTTTTGAATCTGAAAAAAGAAAATGCCTAATTTTTGTTTTTACGTTTCTTTTATTTGAACTGCTGCCGGCTTTTACTTGAAGTTTCCCATGTAAAATGCATTGGGAAAAATCACTTTTATCAGTTTTTGAAATAATTTTTTAGGGTTTGAAAAAATTTGTCGGGAAAGTAGAGAGGCTTGTAGAGAATCACTCAGCGAGAAATTTAATGTATCGGATATATGGGTTTGACACCCCTAAGGGGCCATTCAATAGTTACGTAAGGGCGATTTTGACAATTTTTGACCCACCCCCCTTTCTTACGTAATATTTAACTTAGAATTTTTCTTAATAGCGTTGAATAGTTACATATCATTAGAAAAACTAAAAAAAAGATGTTATTTGACTTAAACAAAAGATTTTTATTTTTTTAAAAATTATATTAGTCTTTGGAAGTAGTAATAGCTACTGTGTTCGTTCGAATTGAAACAATAATTGACGTAGTAAGATATTACGTGAGAATGCCCCCCCCCCCCCTCCTCCTCGGGACCCTTACGTAATTAATTAATGGCCCCTAACACACCCCCACGAGTCCCTGAAAACTACCCTTAAAACCAAAAATATCAATTCTCCATAAAAACGACCTTTTGGGCAATATATTCTCGTCTTTTTTTTTCACCTAAAATTATTTATATTGGTAAAGTGGAATATTGATTATCATTGCCTAATTAATTCTCGATTATTTAAACAAATGGAATTAAAATCGAAAAAACAAAAATAGAGCGTTTTCTTTTTTCGGATTTGCAACAAAATGGGGGGGGGGGGATCGTCGCCTTCTAAAGAAAAAAAAGTATTTTCCAGCCACCCTGGTCCACATATTACGTTGGTTTTACGTTGGTCACTTGTTTTGGACAAAAATCTTCCGCAATGATTAGCTGCTTGAAATTCACATTTTTTAAATTAAATATAAGAGAATTTAATTTCCAATTAAAATTAGTGAAGACTAGCTGCTGCTGCTTGAAAATTATTTAAACAATTTCAATAAACAAATACACAGTTTTCTTATGTCACAATGAATAGGCTAAATTTCATGTTTGCATTATTAACCGAAAATGTCTTGCTAATGAATCCTTGCGGCCATTTTCTTCAAATCAACAATTATTAGTTACTCAAACAATATTCATGAACAAATTCAATTTTTCACTATTATTCCACAAACAGGCCCAAATTTGTAGTCGATGGGTATAAGAATCTTTGTTCGGTGATCATTTGGCATTAGTTCCGTGATATTATCTTGCTGTTATGGTGTGCAATGATAGGAGCTATTTTTTTACTAAATGTAAAGTTCGCTCGTGAATGAATTCTGTAGGATGTCTCAAGACTGAAAGACTAGTAAGAATTTCGCACCCAGGTTTCAAGATACAGCCTGGAGCTAGTTGAACTATTCCCATTTTTATTAATTGAATTTATATTAATGGTTGTAATGAACATATTATTTCTGCTGGCATTTTCCTGTCGGAAAAGCAAATCTATCCTATTAAGCTCTTAATTTCAATCCAGTACAGGTCACTCTGGTATGAAATTTTAATATCGCAGATTTTCAACGTGTACATTCGGGAAAATTCTTTTCTTTGCGGACAATATTAACTTGAAGAACCGTCGGAATTCTTGCTATACGCCAAATGTTTATCAAATCCACAGTTACTAATTCCGCACTTTCCGCAATAGTTTTTTTCATAAAGCTTTGAATGTAGAAAATTTTGTAAAACATCAAATACAGTAGGCAAAACAATTTCTGGCATATTCGACTGGAATGTTCCGCTGAACAACCTTTCAATTTCATTTTCCAAGTTTCACGCTCTTTTGTATTCAAATTCATAAATCAGCAGTAAGTTGAGCCCTCAAACAGCAACATAAGAACATACGAACTCAAGTCATAAGGTTCACAAAACAAGCGAAATGCATGAATGAAAACAAGGCAAAAGTTGTTACATTTTGAAGAAACTTACCAAAGAAATTCACCATAATAAATGAATGATTGCGTCCTATAAGTATAGACTCATCTTGATTTTTGACATTTATAAAATAAGAATATAAAATATGAATATAAGAAGTTGTAACGAGGTTCTCAATCAAATATTTAACTCCCTTACCCGTTACTTGGCTGCTCAACGTGGTTGTTTGACCTATTTTGACCTGAAAAACTTATAAAACGTAAGACAAACTAAATGTCTAAGGCTGGCGCCAGACGCCTGTGGAAACGCCGCTAAACTTAGAGGTTATTAATTTTCTTTATGTAAAATTCAAGCAACTGATTTTAATCCCGACAGCTCAGGGTGAGGGAAAAACGCGGGGACGAATACTGAGCAAGGTTGACACATTTTCTCTTTTCAATAAAACAAAATAAATCAAACATCTTAACATTTTAAATTTATTCAATAGGAATATCATCAATTAAAAGAACAGAATCTGAGTAGTTCGTGAGGAACACATTATATCAGGTGTGAAGGAAAATTGTAACTGCCATTGTTTGAAATTTCGACTTTTCCGAACTCAAGAAAACAAACAAGTTGAATCGTATAAATCACAGATAAATTAAACTGTACATTTCGGCAAATAAAACTTAATCTCTAATATACTATAGTTAACCCATTAAAACTCGATTACAAAATTAAAATGATTAAAGTGAAACAATTCAAGTTACTATCAATGGCCGACCTTACACAACATTACCGATACCTGATGCCAGGACGAGAGGTAAATTGTCACCCACCTGATCTCAATCCTCTGTTCTGGTGATTAGAAGTATTCCGATTCTGGTTTGATTTCCTTTAACTGTATAACATCGTAGAATCCAACAGAGTCTTCTTTCCAGTCCAACGACACAGCACTTGACAATCAGGCAAGTGACAACACCTAACGTCCCGGACATAACCTTATGAAATTCTAATACATAAATCATTGGTCGACCAGGATTCACGTTACTTTAATGAAAAGAAATGCTTCGAAGTTAATCCTAAAGGGTTCTCAAAATTTATCCTTAAAATTACCTTACGTACTAAATGTGAGATTCCTGTGCAACCTCAGTCGAGTGGATCAGTGTTAGTATTTTGTTTTTGATATGTTTAAAAAAAAAAGAATCGCATCACAAAACCCCCTCCCAGACAGGAAACACGGGGAGTGAAACTCAGCGGGCGCCTGCAATCCACTCTCGACTCGGCATCTTAGATTAATCGACAAGTGAAACCCTGACATTTAGTACAAATTTAAAATCAAGAAAAGAAATTAAAATGAATAATGTTTTCCAAACTCATGTTTTCCGTTATCCAGGAAAATTTGATAAATTTTAAATATATGCTGTGCTGTGCGGCGAATAAGACTTTAGAATCTCGAAAAGGGCGAGCTTACACAACGGCACAGAAGACTTACGAACTAAATTACAATTTCTACGGCAGAAAAGACTCATGAACTAAATTATAATTTCTACGGCACAAAAGACGTATAAACTAAACTAAGACCTACAATCTCTTGAGGATTGCCTTCGCTAGGGCTTCTATTATATGATGGTTTGGATCAATGCGGCGATCATCAAAACCACTTCATGAAATTAACCGGGGTTCCTTAACGACCGGTGGAAGGGGTGGTACCCCTGGGAAGAGTGAAAATGAAGCCACTGGGACATTCCCAGCGATTGGATAACAAGGGTTAATCCAAGGAGTCCGTACAGGACGAGAAGCAGGTTTCTGGCCAATCGGATGACGTGGAACAATCGACCCCTCCAATCATAATTTGTGGCATCTGAAAAAATGGGACTGTTTTACCGCCGGTCTACCACATTCGTAACAAAAGACCGCCCGATCGAAAGGACAATCCCGGTATATATGACCCGGACGATGACAATTAAAGCATCCTCCAGGAGGAGGATTCTTAAGGGGTTCCCTGATATTCCGTGTATAGAACAAAGTGGCCGCCGGAGAAGACAACATCGGACCCTGATGCCCGAAAGGAACAGGATATGCTCCGAACACCTTCTCACCTGGGGCCACCCCAGATGACCCGCCCAGACCCAACTTATTCGCGTCTTGACGGGCACGGGACGCCTCCTTCCAATTCCCCATAATCTAGTGGAAACTGGTTGCGCATCTGATAGCCTATGAAAACCTCCTCCCGTCATTGTTGCCTCGGGACCTGAGGCTCGTCCACCGTTGGAAGGACGAGTCTTTACCGGGTCTCGGTTCTGAGAAATTACCTGGTTCCTGACATAATCAGTCTCTGGGGAGATCAATTCGCCCGTGTTCATCGCAGATGACTTGCCTCGACTCAACCTATTTATATCCTCGCCCCCGGGCTTTGAGCTTGTTGAGTCTCGGCGAGCCTCATGAGAACCTCTTCCAATCCCCCAAAGTCTGGAGAGAACAGGTTGTTCCATCGATGACGGGCGAAATCGTCTGCCCCTCATCCTGGTTTTGGGACCTGGGGTTAGCCCGCAATCGGAAGGATGAGTTCCTGTCTGGTCCTGTCCCTGAAGGATGACCAGGTCCCTTGAGTATTTGGCCTCCGAGGAGACCAAATCCCATTGGTCCATCCCAATTGACTCGCCTTGGTTCAAATTAATCATTTCCTCGCCCCCGGGCTTTGAGGTCGTTGAATCTTGGCGGGTCCTAGGATATCCTCCCCCGATTCCCTGATTCTGAGCAATGCTTAGGCTCAGAGATTGTCCCCCTTCCGATGGAACTCTCTTATCGTCACACTTCGGCCCCTTTAAACATTATACGCAATCGCTTGCTCCGCCTGAGCCCCTCGAAACCTTCTTCTTCTTCCTCTCCCCTTTCGTCCTTTTCTTCCTTATGGCCCCTTTGGCTACATCTGGGTCTTCCGACTCCTTTGACACTTGGGATAAAGGATGAACGGGTGACATAGGTTCTCTTCGGTGGTCTTCCCTCTTTCCGCCGGCCGGATGTTGGTTCGTGGTCCCCAGAAAGTCATTGATTTTCGAGGTTCGAGATTGTTCCAGAACCTCGGAGAACCCCACTTGAGGAGGAACTTGCAGCCTCATTGTCGAAGAATGGTCTTGGTTTTGGGGGTCTACCCCTTTTCCTACGTCCAGCGGCCTGCTGAATGGCACCAGGATCGCCCGACCTCTGAGACAACACGGCTCGAGTCCCGCGCGCGGCCAGAATTCCTTCTCCCGTGGTTTCGAAAACGTTCTGCGAAACATTTTTCCTTCTAACCTGTTGAGGCACTAAACGGTTGTCGGACGGAACTTCGGCACATTCTTCTTCATCAGAACCTAAGGAAAGACGAGGCGCGTTGATTTTTGAGTCATCGACCGACCAATAATACTTAAGATCCTTCACATAAACTTTCTCTCTATTTCCCGTCGCACCCATTATCATATAAACCACTGGCGAAAGTACCTCCACAATTTCAAACGGACCGTCGTATTTTGGAGCTAATTTCATTGTAATAAAATCTGGTGCTGATGATAGGACATGAGTTTTACGCCAAACAATGTTACCGACTTTATAACGGATATGTCGTTTACCACGATTATAGTATTTCGCATGACGATCTGACGCTATTTCTAAGTGATAGGCAACCAAATCGCGAAATGCGGGTAACCTTCTAGTCCTATCCTTCCATTCTTCTACGGCTAACGGTATGATTTCCGGAATCGCTTCTACTTGTCTTTTCAACGAACTAGCCAGTCTGGGCTCTCTGCCAAAATTCAAGAGCGCTGGAGACACACGAGTAAAACTTTGTACTGCCCTATTATAAGCAAAACGAAAATCTGGAATATGTTTATCCCAATCACGATTATCGCTTTCAACAAACAAAGCAATCATGGTTTTCACCACCCTATTTACTCGTTCAACCGGATTTGCTCACGCTTGATACGGCGGAGTAGTCGAGTGGCTAATACCAAGTTGTTCGGCAGCTTTTGATATAAATTTGTTGATGAATTCCGTGCCATTGTCCGTGAACAAGACTTCGGGAGCCCCCCATCGGAAAACCACACAATCTTCGAAAGCCTTCTGTACGTTAACACCATTAGCCTTCCCTAACGGGACACATTCTATCCACTTTGTAAACATGTCCTGAAATATGAGTAAATATCGGTAATGAGAGCGACTAGGCGGAAAAGAACCCATGATGTCTGCTGCAACCACCATCCATGGTTGTTCTATCACGCGTTTTCCCATTAGTCCCACCGGGCCAGCCTGCTCAACCTTGAACCTCTGACATGTGGAACAGGACCGAACATAAGTAACTACGTCCTTATACATTCCCGGTCAATAATATAAAAGGGCCATACGCGCGTGAGTCTTTTCTACTCCGAGGTGACCGGAAGTAGCTTCATCATGTGCTTCCTCTAAAGCTTTAACCCGTAGCTCTGAGGGTAAAACCACCTTCCATGCCTCTAGATCTGGCAAAAGTGGGTCAACGAAGGAGTTCGGTCTATGACAATACAATCTCCCCCCTTCAATCTTCCAATCGGGAAACCGCGTTGGCATCTCTCGGACATTCTTGACCGTCCGCAAGTACCAGGGATCGTTAGTCTCCTTTATGGAACTCACCACTTCCGTATCCGGGTCATACATACAGGACAAGGCGTCCGGTACGTGATGTAAGGCACCCTTCTTACGTTTGATAGTAACCCATGGACATAGGAAGGTAGGGGAAAAGGCACGTCCTCTCAAACTTGGGCGAGGGGATTGAGTATAAGTTACAAGGGGGAGTTTACCATCTTGCCATGTCACTTTTGGCGGAAATTTCAAAACAGAAACATGACGAAGCAGTTTTTCATTTAAAAAAACTAATTCTCAAATAAAAAAAAACCATTTTCTACCAAATGATTGAATTTTTGAGAAAAAAAATGAACTTTGTACAATATATTTGAATTTTTAATTCAAAAATATAAGGTTATAAATATATTTTCAACCAAATAGTTGAATTTTTAACCAACTTCCCGCCAAAAAATATAAGTTTTGAACGAAATTTGAAGTTGCAACAAAATAGTTGAAATTTCGACTAAACAATATCAATTTTAAAATACAAATGGAATAGTTCAATTGCGATTTTAAAAATATTAATTTTCGACGAAAAAAAAAGTTTCAACAATTGTTACATTTTCAAGTGAAGATTTAAAAAAAAATAGAAAATGCTCAATTTAGAACATTCAAAATTGCAGTTGATGAATTTGGAATATTCCATTTCTTAATTGTGTATTTAATTTTGTACATTTCAACTAAAATGTGTTTATCTTCTAGTACTTGTTTGAAAAGTACTGTATATTTTGTAACTGTTCCAATTTTATATTGGATAATAACTTCAGTCTCCACACGGAGAGAAGTAAACCAGAACGGGTGCATTTTTTACCGTAACCG
>CAKNXH010052213.1:0-29578 GCA_932178445.1 Andricus quercusramuli | reverse complement strand
AATATTGCACGAATAGTTGTTAAAAACTTTTTTCTTAAATTTGTATAACTGCTACTGAACGACGATGCGTTTGAAGTCGCCTTCAGCCCACGTTATCGATAAGTACTATATTTTTCAAAAGTTTTTAGTGTTGCAAGAAAAACTATTGCGATTAGTCCATGACCTTTTAAAGCAAAATTTCACGTAGAATCCGAATTTCAACAAGTTAAATGTTCATCGTTCTTTTTCAATGAGTTTTTCTTGCACGATACGGAGAGGATACGATGTGGATACTATAAGGATACGCTGTAGCGTATCCGTTCCGTTCGTTCGGTCCGCCAGGGTATCAAAAAGGAATGGACGAATTTAAGGGACCAATACACTCGAGCTGAAGATCCTACAAAATATCGACATTATAAGCTCATGCAAGTGTTCAAGAATGACGAGAGAGGTTGCTGTGAGATTGGTCATTCAACCAGAGAAGTTAATTCAATAAATTCTGAGTAAGTACCTTTTTAAACTTTCTTATCTCGGCGAATATTAAACTTAATATACGTAGGTCACTCTGAAAGTTTTGTCAATAGGAATATTTTAGGCATGCCAGGTGAATTACGCAAGTTTTTAAAAAAAATCATATTTTTACAGACGACGGCAAAAATCAGAACGAAAAAAATATGAATATGTTTCAGTCATCAATTAAAATTAATCAAAGTTAAAGGAAATCGATTTATTCATTTTCATATACACTTGATGAATTTCAAATAATGCCTGAAACAAACAAATTAATATTTTCTCCTTCTGATTTTTGCTATCTTCTATAAAAAATCAAATTTTTTAAATACATGTGCGCAATCCACCTGACATGCCTAAAATATTCCTATTTACACAACTTTCGAGTGATTCTCGTAATTTGTATTCGTGAGTTTATTGTTATATAAAATAAAAACAGGAGAAGGAATCCATTATTTTAATTACACATATCATCAGGCTCTTTTCTAAATTGTACTGTATCTTTTATCACAGACCAACATCTGCTGGGGCAGACGTTGAAGTTGAACATGCATCTGGATGTTCTAATCCAAGAGCGATATCCCCTGAGCCAAGTGTACAACCGGCTCAGGAGATTCTGAATGAACCTACGCCAGGATGCTCAAATAATTTTCATGAGTTAGTAATAGAAACATAGAAATTCTTGTAATAATAAAAGATCATATTTATATTATCATATTATATTATAATCATACTAGATCGCCATGCGCGCGCTCGAAGCGCGCGCCTATATGAATTGTTCTTGTATGAATGTTGAAAGTTAATAACGAAGAATCTTCTAAAGGGGGATGTCATTACAAAATACACTATTTTCCTTAGAATTATTGTATTTTGTATATTTGAATAATATTGAACATATTAGATTTTTAAAAATATAAGTAATTAGTAAATTCTAAGTTTTTCGTAATATGTTGTATGGAAATGTAATATATATTTTCTGAAATTCAGATATCAATAATTTTAAGTATCGTTGGTGGGGGAGGGGGGGTCTAAAATATTACCAATTTCGGACAAAACACCTTATGTATGATTCGATTAGAAACGCTTTACATTCCGGACATTTGAAGTAAAAAATATTGCTTTTTCAACAAAATAGATGACTATTTCACGAAATAGATGGCTACTTAAGAAAATAGTTGAATTTTCAGCCAAAAAAATTAATTTTCAACAAAAGAGTTATATCTCCATCCAAGAAAGATTTCTGGAGTCAGACATTTCAACCGAGCAGTTTTCTTTTCAACCAAAAAAGATCTGAAAATCACCGTTTCTCTGTTATTGATACATATTATGAAAAACTTCATATTTCAAAATTATTTAATTTTTACTTATATATATATATATATATATCATATTATATCATGTCTTGTTATATTATATTACATTATATCATATTATATTATATATAATCATGTGATTTCAGAGAAGTGTGGTAGCTAAGGGTTAAAAAATTGTAACTGTTGTGGACAAAAGTATTTGAATTTGAATTAGAATTATGATTATAATTAGAAAACAGGTTTAAATTTTATTATAAAAGTGTTGTGTGAAAGTGTTGAACAATCTACATGTATCAAATTGAATCCATTCCAACTTTGTAGTTAAACAATTTAAAATTTAACTAATTTAAAGTGCAAATGTAAATTTTTTTAAACTTTTATCAAATTTATAGTTAAAAGACTTAGATTCAATTATAAAAATTTAAATCCACGTTATAATTTGATGTGCTTTAAATTGATGAATGAATCACTGAAACTTTCAATATTTAAATCTATATAATTTTAATCATTTTTTATCTATGAACATTGAAAGTTTAACAATTAAAATTTTTATTTTCAAAGTGAATAATTTTCAATTGAGAAGTTATATTATTTTAATCATAATTGCTTCCAAATCAATACTTGTTCAATTGTTATTTATGTATGAAAAACGTTGTTTTCCAATACATTTTTAAGTATTATTTTTAAAAATTTTAGATTGAAAAACGATTGAAATTTGTTTTTGAGGAATATGAAAATAATCTATTATTTTAAGATCCTTTAAAATTCATAAAAATGTTTTGAATTAAATTCCAAAATGTTTAAAAATCTACATTTTGTTTTAGACTTTTTAAAATATTTATACGTTTTTGATTATTTTAGAAGTGTTTTCATAACTTGTACATATTTAATAAAATCAAATATTTCATACCATTTTTTTACAATATTTTCAAATAGAAAAAAAATGCTTATGGAATCTTCGAGAGTATGTTTTGATAATTGTGTTAATTATCAATTTTCTTAGGAATCACAATAAACACTTTTCAGTATTATGAAATATTTCGTACTTCTTGAAAAGGTAATTTTTTTTAAACTTCTGAATATATCTTAAAGTTATTTACAAATAAAATTGTTTTCAAATAAAAGAATTGAAATTGTCACGTTGAAATTGGAGATATTCTGTTCTTGTAATTATTTTAATACCATTTAAAATTCATAAAAATCTTTTGAATTAAATTCCAAAATGTTTAAAAATCTACATTTTGTTGTAGACTATTTGAAATATGTATACATTTTTTATTATTTTAGAAACTTTTTTATAACTTGTATATATTTAATAAAATCAATCAAATTTTTCATACAATTTTTTTTACAATATTTTGAAATAGAAAAGAATTGCTTATAGAATCTTCGAGAGTATGTTTTGATAATTGTGTTAATTATCAATTTTTTTAGGAATCACATTAAACACTTTTCAGTATTATGAAATATTTCGTGCTTCTTAAAAAGGTAATTTTTTAAAACTTCTCAATATATCTTAAGGTTATTGAAAATGAAATTGTTTTTAAATAAAAGAATTCAAATTGTAACGTTCAAATTGTAGATATTTTGATTTTGTAATTATTTTAATAGCAATTAAAATTCATAAAAATCATTTAAATTAAATTTTAAAATATTCAAATATCTACATTTTGTTTTAGACTTCTTGAAATATTTATAATTTTTTTATTATTTTAGAAACTTTTTCATAACTTGTACATATTCAATAAAATAAATCAAATTTTTCATAAAATTCTTTTACAACATTTTGAAATATACAAAAATTGCTTATAAAATCTTCGAAAGTATGTTTTGATAATTGTGTTAATCATCAATTTTCTTAGGAATCACATTAAACACTTCAGTATTATGAAATATTTCGCAATTTTTTTAAAACTTCTCAATATATCTTAAAGTTATTTACAAATGAATTAAATCTATTACAAATGAAATTGTTTTTAAATAAGAGAATGAAAATTGTAACGTTCAAATTGTAGATATTTTGATTTTGTAATTGTTTTAAGATCATGTAAAATTCATACAAATGTTTTAAATTAAATTTCAGAATGTTCAAAAATCTACTTTTTGTTTTAGACTTTTTGGAATATTCATAAATTTTATATTATTTTAGATATTTTTTCATAACTTTTACATATTTAATAAAATCAATGAAATTTTTCCTAAAATTTTTTTACAATATTTTGAAATAGAAAAAAATTGGTTATAAAATCTTCGAGAGTATGTTTTGATAATTGTGTTGATTATGAATTGTCTTAGGAATCACATTAAACACTTTTTAGTATTATGAAATATTTCGTGTTTCTTAAAAAGGTAATTTTTTAAAACTTCTCAATATATCTTAAAGTTATTTACAAATGAAATTGTTTTTAAATAAAAGAATTAAAATTGTAACGTTCAAATTGTAGATATTTTGATTTTGCAATTATTTTAATACCAATTAAAATTGATAAAAATCATTTAAATTAAATTTCAAAATGTTCAAAAATCTACATTTTCTTTTAGACTTCTTGAAATATTTATAAATTTTTTATTATTTTAGAAACTTTTTCATAACTTGTATATATTTAATAAAATCAATCAAATTTTTCATACAATATTTTTACAATATTTTGAAATAGAAAAAAATTGCATATAGAATCTTCGAGAGTATGTTTTGATAATTGTGTTAATTATCAATTTTCTTAGGAATCACCATAAACACTTTTCAGTATTATGAAATATTTCGTGCTTTTGTTAAAACTTCTCAATATATCTTAAAGTTATTAACAAATGAAATTGTTTTTGAATAAATGAATTAAAATTGTAAAGTTCAAATTGTAGATATTTTGATTTTGTAATTATTTTAAGATCATGTAAAATTCATAAAAATATTCTAAATTAAATTTCAAAATGTTAAAAAATCTACTTTTTGTTTTAGACTTCTTGGAATATTTATAAATTTTATATTATTTTAGATATTTTTACATAACTTGTACATATTTAATAAAATCAATCAAATTTTTCATACAATTTTTTTACAATATTTTTACAATATGTTTGAATAACTGTGTTGATTATCAATTTTCCTAGGAATCACAATAAACATTTTTCAGTATCATGAAATATTTCGCAATTTCTTTAAAACTTCTCAATATATCATAAAATTATTTAGAAATGAATTAAATCTATTACAAATGAAATTGTTTTTAAATAAGAGAATTAAAATTTTAACGTTCAAATTGTGTATATTTAGTTATTTTAAGATCATGTAACATTCATAAAAATATTTCAAATTAAATTTCAGAATGTTCAAAAATCTATTTTTTGCTTTAGATTTTTTGGAATATTTATGAATTTTGTATTATTTAAAAATGTTTTTCATAACTTGTACATATTCAATGAACTCAATCAAATTTTTCATAAAATTTTTTTACAATATTTTGAAATAGAAAGAAATTGCTTATAAAATCTTCGAGAGTATGTTTTGATAATTATGTTAATTATCAATTTTGTTAGGAATCACATTAAACACTTTTCAGTATTATGAAATATTTCGCAGTTTTTTTTAAAACTTCTCAATATATCTTAAAGTTATTTACGAATCAATTAAGTCTGTTACAAATGAAATTTTTTCAACATAAAAGAATTAAAATTGTAACGTTCAAATTCTGGATATTTTGTTATTTTAAGATCATGTAACATTCATAAAAATATCTTAAATTAAATTTCTGAATGTTAAAAAATCTACTTTTTGTTTTAGACTTTTTGGAATAATTATAAATTTTATATTATTTACAAAAAATTCGTAACTTGTACATATGCAATAAACTCAATCAAATTTTTCATACAATTTTTTCACAATATTTTGAAATAGAAAAAAATTGCATATAGAATCTTCGAGAGTATGTTTTGATAATTGTTTTAATTATCAATTTTCTCAGGAATCACAATAAACACTTTTCAGTATTATGAAATATTTTGTACTTTTTTTTGAACTACTCAATATATCTTAAAGATATTTACAAATGACATTGTTTTTAAATAAAAGAATTAATATTGTAACGTTCAAATTGTAGATATTTTGATTTTGTAATTGCTCGTTTTACATGAAGATACGAATATTACTATTAATTAAATAATGATTGTTTCTAAGTTTGACACTTAATGGATAAAAATTAAAACATTGTAGACTGGAACAATATTTTACAAAAACTTGAAATTTAATTAAATTTAACGTTTTCATTTCTTTAAATACTGAAGATTTAAATTTTTTGAATTTTCAATATTCGATCTAAAAATATGTAAATTGATTAATTTTAAATGGATTAAGAGTCAGTCAAAATTGTACAATTCAAACTCCGGACTCGACTTGTATCTCTAGCATTCACCGCCACCAAACAAATACAAATCACTCGACAATCAAGCATAGACGTAAGAACTCATAGACTCAGCTCGTGGTGTCACTCTCAATCTGTAAGGGGGGAACGTACATGGCCGGCACAACGCCGCAAATTCTTAGCCACCATTATCCAGCTGGTTTTCCCCTTTTAGACTGGAGCCACCTCCCCCCATGCGATGAGTTCTTACGTCCATATCGTCAGCTATCATCAAACATCAATGTGCACATAAATAGTGCACATGCCTTGGCTTCATAATACGGAGCTCTGTTCTTAACCTAAAAATAATTCTCGACTGCACTTCTCGATTGTAATATCGATTCTAAAGCATAGGCGGCGAATTTAAATCCAACCACTAGGTGAAGAGAGAATCGGCTTCAGTTTTCGAGATATAATCGCAACCTCTCTTTTATGATAGGATATTAATCATATTACAATATTACTTTGGCTTTTTTCAGGATTATTTCTTCACAACCAAAGAGAAAGCGAAACACGCAAAAAAGAAGAATATCAGACTCGAGTACGTTTTAACGTTTAAAACACTTTTTTCCTTTTTTATGTTTGACGCATAAAATGGTGGTCGTTGGAACGGCGGGAACAAATTCTTTATCATTTCCTACTATGAGGATTTTTTATATATACTTTTTACACTTTGAAATAGTTCAGCTTCAATGTATTTATATTTATATTTCTAAAAAAGTCCAAATATTTCTCGTTTGAGAAGGCTTCCTAGTACAGTGATCACGAAGCCACCCTGTGTCTAATTATATTTTTTAATTCTAATAACATAAACGGTACTCTGTCTTTTGCAGAAACTGATGAAGAAAATCTTCAAATGTTGGTCCTGGAGAAGATTTGAGCCCATAAAATACAGAAAAGTGACCCATCCGATATGTTCCTTCTCAGTTTGGGATCAACTTTTAAGCAATTGGATCAAAAACGACAACTTCGTATCCATCGGCGTTTTGTAGAAATATTAGAAGAAGAGTACAACAATCAGATATATGAAAGTGCACAGCATGAAGATGAAACGACGTGAATGCGCGGCCACCGTATTTTAATCTAACAGTTCAATTAGATTTTATATAAAGTTATACTTTTTTTTAGTTTAATTTCTGTTTATGAAACATTTTTAAATCAGATATATGAAACATGAAATCTTCATGCACAGAATGAAGATGAAACGACGTGAATTAGGGGCCACAGTATTTTATTCTTACAGTTTAATTAGATTTTCTATAAAGTTATACTTTGTTTAGTTTAATTTCTGTTAATGAAACATTTTTAAATAAACAGTATGCTTGGACGTACTAATGTACCAAAGTGCAAAGTTATGTATAAAAATGAAGTTAAGGAAAAAACATTGTGGAGGAAAATATTAGAATAAGTAGTTTGAAAAATGTTTATTAAAAATTTATTATTAAAACTAACAAAGAATAAATAAATTAAAATTCGTTCATCAAAACTCTTCTCCATTGCCATGTTACAGCTCCCATTCCCTCAACGTATTGGGCAAACGCATCTCGTAGACGAATGGGATTAAAACCATTAGCATCAGGTCCTACGTCTTCATCAATATAATTTGTCGTGGGAAAATTCTGCAAACCTAAATGAAAAGAAATTTATTTAATCAGATAACGCTTAACGCTAATCATTGTACACTTTTACATACATGCAACAGATTTACCGCTGCTATATACTTTTATTTTAATTACTTTGATTATAAATGAAGAAAACTAATTTACTTAAGGTTCTATCGACCTTAAGGAACACATTCTCATCAGGGCACTCGGGCTTCGCGTGCGATATTTTATTTAACCCTCCCTCAAGCTTCGCGCTCGGCTCTGCTTTACAATAATTTTCACGATTAAAATGAAAACTACTCATGCTATCAAAAAATGGTCAAGGGAGAATTTGTAGATCCTTTTAAGGCCAATAATTATGTTTCTCATCATTTTCTCTGTATCTCGCGTTATTTGGCCCAAAATTTGAATTTTCCATTTTTTAAAGAAAATTGAAAAAGTTGTTATGCCAATCCTGTAGGACGTTCAAAAAGAAACATTTTTCGTGTCCTGACTTTTTTTCATATCGTTATTTGTTTGGCTTTTGGTTTTTGTATACTACGAATATCCGTACATAGAATTTGTGAATTACAAAAAAAGTGGTCTCAAAAATTTTCAAAAGGCTCCAACTTTTTGAATTTTTATCCGAAATTGCTGGCTAACGAACTTGACCTTCATTTTATGACACTAAAAGAGTATACTAAAGGCCAATCAAATCAGTTAATTCTTTTGAAAGTTATCATGCTCACAATCTAAAATTCTACACACAGATAGACACATTCGTAAAAATATGTTTTTTGGGTTCAGGGAGTCACAAAACGTGGACATTTCACAAAAAGGAGGGGGGGGGGGCGGGGGGTCAAATTTTAAACAAATCTAATACCTTCTCTGATGAGAATGTAATAATTCAGAGCGAATTTAGAAAAATTAAACGTAAATTTTTTATTGTCATAAATTATACTTACCGGCAACTGGTAGAGATCGCTCATATGCTGTTAAATTAGAGTATAAGTCTTGTTCATCGTCCTCAGTGTCTTCTAAATTTTCCGTTATGATCCAATTATGCAGAGCCGTTGTAGCTTGTATTATTTTCCTTGTAAGTTTGATGGATCCGATAATTGGGCTACGAAATATGCGCCACTTTGCTCCTAAAATCCCAAACGCATTTTCGACAACTCTCCTTGCTCTGCTTAGGCGATAGTTGAAATTTTGGTCTTTTCGATGTAGTTCACCTGCGCGAGGATATGGTCGCATTAAATAAGTAGATAGAGAGAATGCCTCGTCGGCCACAAGGACGTAAGGCAAAATAGGTGCATTTTCCTCCAATGGATCTGGCGGAGGAACGTTCATAGTTACAAATTCAAATCTTGCACCCATTATGCTTTCTCTAAAAGCGCCTCCATCGCTTCTTCTACCTGGCGCACCAATGTCAACTATGGTGAAACGATATTCAGCGTCCGCTATAGCCATTAGATTTATCCCGAATGTTTTTTTGTAGGTGTAAAAAGCAGAACCACTGTTTGGAGGAGCCTGCAGAAACATTTTTGATTGTATAACAGAATATCTCTGTTAAATTGTTGAGGTTGCGTTGTGTTATATTATGTTGTTGCTTTTTTTCAATTATACTAGCCGAAATTCATCAGACGTTGTCTGGAATTATAAGAGATTTAAATTCATTTCAAGTAAATTTGAGGTATCTTAATAAATTTAATGTTGCAAGGAATTACGAGGCATTCTAGTGGATTTTAAACATTCTTTTAAGGATTTTAAAATAATTAAAAAGATTTCAAGGTATTTAAAAAATGTTCTGAAGAGTGGATTAAATCATGCTAAAATAAAGATTCTATAAATACAGAAATCTATTCTATAAATTCTGTATTCTATAAATACAGTTCAATTGCAGTTAAAATACCGGCTTGAATAAGTAAAAAGAAAAATTGCTTAAAATTGAAGAATTATTTAAAAGTTATTATTACCTGCATTGTCACTAGTTTTTCATCAATTGCGCCCAGGCAGTGCCGGAAACTCCATCTTCAGAACTTTTTGCATGTGCATACCATCTTCGAGTAGTTAGTTTTGGAAAAGATTCACCTTTCAAGACTTGCAAAATTGCTCCGCACGTTTCCAGAATTATTTTCGACACAGTGTTTGAACCAACCCGAAAAGCAAATGCAATTGATTGCATTGAATCGCCAGAAGCAAGGTACCTTAAGCATATGTGCAGCCGTGTGTAAGGTGGAATAGGTACACGCAGTGCTGGTCTTTCCAGTAGGCTAAGGTAGCCTAGTGGGCACCAGACCATCCTCAGGACGTCTTTAGAACGTCCAACTATGTTCGCGAACATTGAAGTAGATGTTACAGAAATGACAAAAAAACAACCTTGATACGTCTGTAAAACGTCTAATGCCCGGCATTTTGTTGTCTTTTGCATGTCCTGAAATATCTGTGAGACGTCCCCAAAGAGGTACATATTACTTTCTAGAGACGCTATTTTTTCGAATCTGAAATCATCAGAATATACGTTTGATGAACATTTCCGCTATTAAAAACTTTTGTTTGGATAGGTTTAATTTACGGTCACCTAATTAATAGTTAACATTTGGGATAACATTTTTTTCATAAGAATATGCTAAAAAAGATTTTTTTGTGACTTTCTAAAATTAAAATACGCGAAAGTAAAGGCAAAGAAAAAAAACTTGTTCCAGAGTGCAACATTTTTATAATTATATTCAATATTACATTTTTACCCTGCATGTAAGAACAGACATTAATATAAAAACTATAAAATATATCTACAGTGTATATTAATCTATTTAGTTGTATTGCATTACGGATTAGGGAATAAACGATTAAGAATAGACGAATCGTGTCTACGCATAATGAACTTATTGTTCCCTTGCCCTCTTATCTATATCAGCATTGACACAGGTCCCGAATCTTCTCAGCCAATTCATAATTGTGTCACATTCTTCCTGTTCTGTAATTTCCAGATATTTTGCAACGAAAACTTCTGTAAGAATAAAGAGGAAAATTTAAATTCGACTAAGAGCTGTGTAGTAAAAATGTAAAATTTATCTTTGCCACATAAAATGGTTTCGAACATAATTTTAAAGAGATAAAGGACTCAAGATTACAAGGTATATTAGGACTAAAACCTTTAGAGATTTAAACAATAACAACAATAAGTACTTAATTGAAGGCCATGGCTAGCCATCCAGATTTTCAGGATTAATAGTTAAAATCTTGCAAACTTGATTAGTGAAGCTGTAAAAGGGAGAGGGATTTTGTCTATCCAGGGTGTCTAACAGTTTACCCGACGGACGATTTCAAATTCCCTGACATTTCCCGGTTGTCTTCCGGTCAATTGTTGATTTTTTTAGGTCAGTTTAAAAGAGTTGAAATGGTTTACAATTAATTCTAAACGATTTTTAAATATTTTTTTCAAAAGAATTATAAGTCTGAGAATTTTGTAAAAGGATTATAATTTTGAATTTGAACGGGGATTTTTTTCAAATGCCCTTCAGGGTGTCTACAAATTTTTGCTCACCAAATTCGCGGTTATTTCTCAGTTGTAAATATCAAACCTACTCTTACTCAAAGCACGAATAAAAAGCATCGAACATAAGGTTTTTCTTTGTGTAACTTTATGCATTGCGATATCTTATTATGTATTAGCATTCCAAAGAAATTCACAAAGATTTCAAAAGATTGTAAATATTTCAGAAAGATTTCAAAGATTCCAAAAGGTTTCAAAGATTTCAGAAAATTTCAAACATTTCAAAGATTCCAAAATGACACCAAGATTTCAAAAATTGCAAAAGGTTTCCAACATTTTTGTTTTGTACCCGACATTATTGGGCTTTGTAGAGGAGTCGGTATACTTTCCAAAAAGTTTTTCTGTACTCAAGTTTTTTCTCTGATTATTAAGGCCAGCTATATGCCAGTTTTTCTGATCAGTAGACACCCTGTGAAGAACACTTTGATGTGCAACTTGAATTTACTTTTTTATGCCTAACATCGTTCAAGGATATAACTAATTTAGGAACGTTTTGAGAACGATCTAGAACGTCCACAGGACATCTAGCAAGATTTCAATTAGAAGCAGAGTTTTAGACAAGTGTTAGGAAATTATTATTTCTGGAAATGCTCACTTTCCATACTGGATTGTAATTTTATTTTACCTGTATAGGAATTGTCCGCTTTGTACTCGAAATTATTGGTCCCTATCTAAAAAGGACATGCATTTCGACTAACTTCAAATGTGTCACCTTGAAGCAAACTTCACTCGTTACCCACTAACCTCATTGGTCAATTTATTTGGCGCCAAGTTTCCCTGAACTCTATTGGTCAAACATTCAAATGTGCGGATTCACTTCATCGATTCTTACTGTCGGTCGATCCACACTCTATGGTCGTCCCATTTCTATCGACATTTACTTTCGGTCGGTCCACACTCGATGAATGCCCCTACTCCCTCCCACCTCTCACCATCATTGTTTTCTAAGATCGAGCGCGTCGGAAAAATACGACGTAAAATTTCTGTAAACATCTAGTGCGTCGCTAAACATCGTGCGCATGTTGAACGTGCATCTTAGAAAAGGAGAGATATAAGATTACGAGGATATGTTTCAAACTTAGAAAGATAAAGATGCACGTTCAAGATGCGCACGATGTTTAAACAGTTTAACTTAACCAAAAAAGATTGACCTTTAACGAAAAAAAAAAAATGAATTCTGAAACAAAAGGGAATACTTTTAAACCAAGAACATTTTTCAGACATTAAATATGAAATATATACGAAAAAATGTAACAGCTTATACATACGTCAAACAAATTTTCAATTACAAATCAAAAACAAGTTAATTTTCTGAAAAAAATTACATTTATTCCGAAAGAGATAGAATTTTAAAACCAAAAAGACGAATTTTAAAAAATTGAAGAGATATTAGTGTCAATAAAGAAGAAAAATCCAGACAATTAATTTGAAGTTCTACAAAACAGTTGAATTTTCCATAAAAATAATTTAATTTCAAATTAAATGAGATACATTATCAACAAAAAATCTAATACTTGCTATTTCAACAAAAATAACAATAAAAAAATTTAACACAAAATATGCATTTAGCATTTTGTATTTTTCAAAATATATTCAGTTAAATAATACTATTTTTGCAAAAAATTATACATTGTATCATTTAACTTATTACATTTTGGAATATAGAAAATGCAATTCTTATTATTCTTTGCCCCTTACCGTGCAGAAATCTTTTCATCTGACGTTACAAATTCAAATACCCAATATTAAAGCGTTTATTTTTAAAGCACATAAAAATTTATGTTTCAACAATTTCAGACAAAAAATATCAACTACTTTCTTATCTTCTTTGTTTATTTTTTTATATGTAAAAAGAACATGCATTTCGACTAACTTCAAATGTGTCACCTTGAAGCAAACTTCACGCGTAACCCAAATAAATTATAAATCAAAAACAGTTCAACTTAACCAAAAAAGAATAATTTTAAACCAATAAAATTTTCCAGACATTAAGGAACAAAAATGTCTAAAAAAATTATTGAATTTTATAAAAAAAAGTGTAAATTAAATCAAAAAATGCGAATTTCGAAATAAACAGTCAAATTTTTAATATCAACACAAAAACGTATATTGAACCAACAAAATTAATGTTTAACAAAGTAGTTCAACTTTTACGAAGATAGTTTCATTTTAAAACAAAAAATATTGATTACACATGGCCGACAAAAATTACATCATTTTTGTACACAAAGACCGGACTATGTGATCCAGAAGGATTTTGGTTAATGGAAATTCAAGATAAAAGGGAGTAACAGACGATGGCCTCAAATATGGATAAAAATACTCATTTTTGCACTTTCAGGTTAGGATATATCAAAAACCTGACGTATAGGAAAAATTTGGATAACGGATTCGGTTTTAGGATACCAAAATCCTTCCGGGTCACATAGTCCGGTATTTGGGTTTAAATTTTGTTGGCCTGTGTTATCAACGAAATATGTAATAGTTAATATTTCATAAAAAACAGATTTTCTTTCTAAATCAAAAACAGTTTAACTTAATCAAAAAAGACTGACTAAAAAAAAATAATTCTCAAAGAAAAAATAATAATTTTAAACAAATAAAATTTTCAAGACATTAGGGAACAAAAAATTCTAAAAAATTCTTGAATTTTCTACAAAAAAGTGTAAATTCAAACAAAAAATTAGAATTTGGAACTAAGCAGTTAAATTTAAAAAGAAACAAGATGATTTTCGTAACACCATTTTTTGTTTTTAAACTAATGACAGTATGAATGATATACCGGTAACCGTGATGAGAATAAATAAGACAGAGATAGTTCAGACTTTCCAACATGAAGCAAACAGCGCATCGCATAGAAATGAAAATGTTTATACAAACAATCTGGCTTTTTCTCATATAGAAAATACGTCTGACAATAGTCATAGTGCAGATAAAATTGAACACTACTGTGGTGGAATGAATATTTTATGTACACATTGCAACGCGAAACACTTTGAAGTTGAAAAAGTGGCTAATAAGAAAAATTCTTTCAATGATTGTTGCAGTCATGGCGAAGTTATTCTTGAACCATTACCTAATCCACCACCATTTCCTTTTTAGTAAAGAGTTTATTTGATGGTACACACGAACAATCAAATCATTTTCACGAACGTATATGGTGCTATAACAATGCATTTGCTTTTGCGTCTTTTAATGCTAATTTAGTTAAATTCAATAACAGACGTCCTGGACCATGCTGCTTCAAAATACATGGCCAGGTTTATTACCAAATTAATACATCTTTGTATCAAGATGCAAATGGAAGTCCTTCCTATGGTCAACTATTTATCGTAGCCCTGGCGGACCGAACGAACGGAGCGGATACGCTACAGCGTATCCTTATAGTATCCACATCGTATACTCTCCGTATCATGCAAGAAAAACTCATTAAAAATGGAAGCTGAACATTTCACTTATTGAAATTCTGCTACTGAATGACGATGCGTTTGAAGTAGCCTTCAGGGCACGTCGTCGATAAGTATTATATTTATTAAAAGTTTTTAATGTTGTAAGAAAAACTATTGCGATTACTCTGTGACCTTTCAACTCAAAATTTCACGTAGAATCCGAATTTCAACCAGTGAAATGTTAATCTTTCTTTTTTAAAGAGTTTTTCTTGCATGATACGGAGAGGATACGATGTGGATACTATACGGATACGCTGTAGCGTATCCGCTCCGTTCGTTCGGTCCGCCAGGGAGATCAAAATAAAGCTACGAATATTCGATGCAATCAAATGTCTACGTTGAGTAGGGAAATTGTGGATGCAATTGAGACTGCCCTTCGCAGCTGCAATATATTTGCGCAATCGTACCGTATGATGCATGAAGTAATAAAAGAAACAATGGTGAACAATAATGTACAAACTGAACCTGAAATACAACTATTATTTTCATTAAAATCTGGAATGGATAGTAGACGTTACAATTTACAAAAAACTATTGAAGTAGCCGCAATTTTTACCACAACTGCTGACGGTGATATTCCAGAATCTTACGTTACCATACATTTTAATATACTGTCATCCGAATAACCCAGAAAAACTATGGGAGGAATTCCAAAATGCAATGTCACAAGATTTTCAGAGAAATTATGATTTAGATGAAGCACGTAGAAAAGCTTATATTCAAATAAGCACTTTCGTATTCCATGAAAGATATGATATTAGTAATTTTCCTACAATTCCACAACTAACAGAAAATGATATTGCCATTGACGATGGAAATAATGATGAAATGTTACTTAAACAACATGAGAAAAATGGCATGATACAGTATAAACAATTGTATACAAAACAGAAAGATATTTTCGATAAAGTATTCAATGTTGTCATGACAGATGAAAAAACGTCTTTCAATTCATGTTTTTATATTGATGGGCCAGGTGCATCAGGTAAAACATACATTTACACTATACATTATATCATTTATTAAGAAATAAGGGAACGAATATTTTTACAATGGCATTTACAGAAATTGCTGCAATATTACTTCCAAAAGGAAAGATTTTTCATAAAACTTTTGGCATGCCTGTTCCACTATTTTTGGATTCCGTATCAAACATCAAAAGTCAATCAAAAGATGCACACTATTTAAAGAATGTAGATCTATTTATTTGGGACGAGGCTCCAATGGCGCCAAGATATGCTTTGAAATTAATTGATCGAACTCTCCGTGACTTTATGAATATTAACTTGCCATTTGGAGGAAAAATTATGCTTCTAGGTGGAGATTTTAGGCAATTACTACCTGTAAAAGTAAATGCTACTCAAAGTGAATTGATCAATTTATCTATCAAGTTCAGTGCACTATGGAAAAATTTTTCAGTGTTCTCATTAAACCAAAATATGAAAACTTCACTAAGCGAGGTAAAATTTGCGAAATATTTACTGTCTGTTGGCAGTGGTACTTTGAATGACAATGATGATCATTTAATAGCTTCAAAACAATGTGTAGCTCAGAGAACGGATGACAAGGTAGAAACTACATTTAAAAAATTAATTAATAATCACAAGTACGAAGATATAGCGAAAATAGCTGTATTATCTGCACGAAACGTTGATGTTGAAGAAATCAATTGCAGAGTTGTAGAATTACTTGACAAGACAACAGAACGTATTTACACCAGCATGGATAGTACGGAAAATTGTGACAATGGAGATACTGATGATGTAATACTGCCAGAATATCTTAATACTTTAAATCCTCCTAACCTTCCACCGTATAAATTACAATTACGAAATAATTGCTTTGTGATGCTACTTAGAAACCTCAGTATTAACGAAGGTCTATGCAATGGAACGCGTATACAAGTAATAGAACTTGCGAATAATCTTTTACGATTTCGCATCCTAACTCGTGATAAAACGGGAGATATTGTATCCATTTACCGCATTACACTATACTGTGAAGACGTTTAGCCTTTAGTTTCAAACGACAACAATTTCCAATTAAATTAGCATTCGCGATGACAATTAATAAAAGTCAAGGACAAACCTTCAAAAAAATAGGAGTAGATGTTCGTAAAAATGTATTCAATTATGGACAATTGTACGTGGCATTTTCTCGAGTTCGATCTTGGAAATCATTACATATTTTTTTGGGAGAACAACGTCCCAATGACATGATAAAAAATTATGTATACACTGAATTATCAGATTAACTTGCAAAAATAATCTCTGCATAAAAATAGTTCATTTTTAAATATGAAAATAACAAGAGGTTTCGTAATTCATCCTAAAGAGAAAAACACGCGCGCTGATAAGCTCGCGATCGGTCTCGTTTTATAGAGAAATCGGAACGTTTTTCTGTACTCATATTTTTTGGAGGATTATTAAAGAATGTTCGCAGCTGTATCCCGGCTTTTCCGATTAGCCGACATCCTGGCCCTTCCCCACATGAGAATTAAAATTATTTTCCAAAATTCCCGTTTCACGTAAAAAATTCTCTGTAAGAAGTCAAATAATAATTCTTTGCGGAAATTACGTGACCAACAGTAAACATGATCAATCTTGACGAAATTTACTGTGCTAAAGTAAACCTTGAATGGAAACTATCATTCTGTACAGAAATTCCTAGTTCTATCCTCTGTGAAAATAGCCGGAAATCAAAATCAGAATTCTTTACGGTAATTCCCTGTGAAAATAAGTGTTGAAACTAGATCTCTGTACATAAATTCCTTGTCCCAAACACAAAATTATCGTTTTTACTGGAATTCCCACACCTAAAGTGAAAATTAAAAGTCATGACGAAAACTCTATATAAAGAATGCTTTGATTTGCTGTTAGAATGTACTCTCGATGTGTCTAACATCGATTAAGGATACAACAGATTCAGGAACGTTCTGAGAACGTTCTAGAACGTCCACAAGACATCCAGCAAGAACAATTAGAAGCAGAGTTTTAGACAAAGTTTTAGGAGAATATTCTTTATAAAAACGCTCATTTTCCATGTTGAATTGGAATTTCATTTACCCGTACATAAATTGTCCGTTCTGTACCCGAAATTATAAGCTTTTGTAGAGAAATCGGTATTCCTTCCAAAACTTTTTTCTGTACTCAAATTTTTATCTGATTATTGAAGTTTTTCCCGGCATCATTCCAGTTTTTTCTGATTAGTAGACACCATGGCTCTTCTGCTATATTATTTTCCGATATTCCCGTTTCATGACAAAATTCTCTGCGCGAAGTTAAATAATAATTCTTTACGAAAGTTACGTGTCTGACAGTAAAAATGAAATTTACTCTTCTAACATCATCCTCAAAAAAAATTATCATTTTATACGGAAATTCCCATTTCTATCTCAGAATTATAATTCTTAAGAATTACAATTTTCTAACATTTTAGAACTGCCCCTGTCCCAAAGTCAAAATTCTCATTCTTTGAGGAAATTACCTGTCCGAAACTCAAAATTATAATTCTTTACGGCGTTTCCATGTCAAATTAAGTGTTGAAATCATATTTCTTTACTTAAATTCCTTGTCCCAAACTCGAAATTATCATTTTTTACAAAAATTCCCTCACCCAAAGTAAAAACTAAAAGTCATGACGAAAACTCCATATAAAGAATGCTTTGATTTGCTGTCCGAAAGTACTCTCTATATACCTAACATCATTTAAGGATATAACAGATTTTGGAACGTTCTGAGAACGTTCTAGAACGTCCACAGGACATCTAGAAAAATTTCAATTAGAAGCAAAGTTTTAGACAAAGTTTCAAGAAAATATTCTTGTCAAAAATGCGCACTTTCCGTATTGGATTGTAATTTTATTTTACCTGTAAATAAATTTTCCGCTTCGTACCTGACATTATTGGTTTTTGTAGAGAAATCGGTAATCTTTCCAAAAAGATATGCTGTACACGAATTTTTTTCTGATTGTTGAAATCTGTTCCTGTGATTATTGAAGTCTATTCCGGTGTTCGTGTTGTCAAACTCAGATGAAAGTTCAGTTATAAAATTTTCTGCAAAAATAATATTCTCAGATAGACGAAAATATTTTCGAACTTCCCATATGCCTAAAATCGTGAAATAAAATTCTCAGTGTAAGGAACGTTCCAGAACGTCCGTAGTATATCTTACATGACTCCAGTCTGACAGATAAGCTTGGACTCTGAAATTGAAGTACATCAAAAAGGAACATGAAAAACATTTGCTCAAAAAATTGTATACCGTCTAGCGACATTTATTTGGGAGAAAATCGATTTTGAAAATTATTATTTTTGTTTTTAGTACGTTACTGATGTGCAATAATTCGCACCAATATTATTCATCTATCCGCACAAATGAGGAAGATATTCTAATGAAAAAACGTCGAAAATAACTGTTAACAAAAATCATGTCATATTTCCATAACAACCCCTGCTATGAGAATTTGTAAGATATATAACTTTTTTAATTTTTTGTATACGTAATAAAAAGACTACTTTAGAAACTATGAAAGTGTTGTTTCATACAATCATTCACATTATCAAAAATCTGCTTCAACAAATATAGTACTCTTCTAGGAGAAAAATAGATACACTATCCATACGTAACTTTGAAAATTGTATCTGATATTTAATGAACAATTAAATTTACGTGGGTTTCTTCGACAAACTATGTCAAACTTTTACAAATACCTTTAAATGAATAATATCAAGCATCGCTTCCAATTCCTAATACAGTGAAACCCCGATATAACGTTTCTGCATATAACGAAATCCCGCTTATAACAAAATATTTCTGCGGTTCCTTAAACCCTCCTATAGTGCCTAAATGTTTGTTTATAACGAAATCTTGCTTATAACGAATGTATTTTCCGGTGCCTAGAAATTCGTTATATCGCGATTTCACTGTATCCAGAAAAAAATATCATTGAGAAGAAGACCATTATTAAAAAAAAAGAGAATGAGTTATTTCTTCAAAAAAATCAGACTTTTCGTACTGAAACGTTATTCTTCTGTCACCTACATAATAAGTGTCCTCTTCGTATTTGAAATTTTTTGTTTTAGTAGAGAGATCGGTGTTACGGCTAAACCGATTTAAGTTACTCAAAATTTTTCCTCTGATCATTGCGGTCCTTCTGTTTACTCTTGCGGTCGAAGTTGGATGACGATCCCGGAATACAATTTTCTGCAAAAAATAAGATGTCCTCATCACGGGTATGGTCCTTTTCGCCCTTGTAATTATTCTCCTCGCTTTGGTCCTGTTCTGCACGGTTCTTATCACGGGTAGGGTCCTTTTCGTCCTTGTGATTTTTCTCCCGGCTCTGGTCCCATCCTGCACGGTCCTCATCATGGGTATGGTCCTTTTTGCCCTTGTGATTATTCTCCTCGCTTTGGTCCCGTTCTGCACGGTCCTTATCAGGGGTACGGTTACCGATCAGAATTAATCTACCTTCATTTTTTCTGAAATGGAGCTGATACATGAATGTTTAAAAAAAATGTACAATATTTCTAAATCTTATTCTCAAAATTATACAAGCTCAAATCATTTTTAAATCTGTAATATAAAATACTGTAATTTTGAAATCAGGGCAATTGCTCCTACGAAAAATTATATTAATGACTAAATATATAATTAATGTCAAAAAGGGACCTGCACGTGACAAATGATAGTGGTGAAGAACTTTATTATCAAAAATCTTGGAATAATATTGCTGAATTTACTTTAGTCTACTTGATTGTGTTACCAGAATTCCGAAACTCGAAGATACTGGCATCACGTGTCGCAAAATCCACCTGACGAGTGAATTTTGTATGCCTTATTTCACCAGAACTCGTACAGACTTTTTATAAAATTGAAATCACT
Organism: Andricus quercusramuli; assembly: GCA_932178445.1. Taxonomy (NCBI): domain Eukaryota; kingdom Metazoa; phylum Arthropoda; class Insecta; order Hymenoptera; family Cynipidae; genus Andricus; species Andricus quercusramuli. The sequence continues at coordinate 8,912 of CAKNXH010052213.1, read as the reverse complement.
TCAATTTTCATGAAATTTCATATAAGGGGTCGTTCATATATTACGTAAGCCGTTCTTCTTTTGTTTATATCATTGTGTCCTTCTCAACTTCGCAGCGATTTTGTTCTCGTCTCTTCTTAAACAAAAGAAAAACGGCTTACGTAATATATGAACGACCCCTAACTAGATTTCCTACTTGTGCTTATAGGTCCACTAATAGTCGAGAATTTCGCACATGTCGGGGTGAAAGTTGTATTGCATTATACAGGGTGTCTCAGACTCAAGTGTCCGGACATATGTGGCTGTATAAAAATTAAAATAATAAATCGAAATTTTCTTTTCCAAAAATCAGTTGAAGTTTCAGTTTTTGACTTATTAAATATTTAAGCTGGACCAATCAGGAGCGCAGTATAAACAATCGTGCATACGTGAGCGAGAGTCCAGCGTAGTGTGGTGTCTGCTGTTCTCCCCTCGGTAAAACCAACTCGGCGCTCGCTTTAATACACTGCGTTACACTCACGCTCACGCACGCACGACTGCCCTGGCGGACCGGCCGAACGCAAACATTACGCTACAGCGTAACGGTAAAGTAATGGTAAAGTAATGCTAAAGTAATATGGCATTATAATTAATACAGGAAAAAAAATTAATATGTAAATTGTTGCAATTATAATAAAACGTTAAAATTTACATTAAATGGTCATGCCGTAATTGCAACAAGTTCCTTTCTCAGCGTTAAAAAATAAAAAAACAAAGTGGCTGTCATGCAAGTCGGGTCCCTGCAGACTGGCAACCCACTTAAAGCCACGTTAGCGGGTTGCCAATATGCAGGGGCCCGACTGCAATGACGGACACTATGTTTTTTTATTTTTTAATGCCGCAAAAGCAACTTGTTGCAATTGCGGCATGACCGTTGAACGTAAATTTCAACGTTTTATTATAATTGCAACAGTTTACATATTAATTTTGTTTCTTTTATTAATTATAATGCCATATTACTTTACCATTACTTTAGCATTACTTTACCGTTACGCTGTAGCGTAATGTTTGCGTTCGGCCGGTCCGCCAGGGTGTTTATACCACGCTCCTGATTGGTCCAGCTTAAATATTTAACAACTCAAAAACTAAAACTTCAACTGATTTTTGGAAAAGGAATTTTCGATTAATTTTCATTATTTTTATACAGCTATATAAGTCCGGGCACTTGAGTCTGGGACACCCTGTATTTCTAAAAAACGATTCTACCGCTTCAGGTTTTTAATATTTACTACTAAAATTAGTTACAGAGATGTTATTGCGAGCGAAATGTAAAATATTAGAAAGAATTTAACAATTCCACGGAGAGCATTATCCAGCCTGTCGATCATTTAATTGACTAATGTTTTAAGATGAACAATTTTGTTCTCGATGGTCTATATGTATGATCCCCCACTGATAACAATGATTTTCAACATATAGTGTTGAATTGAAGAGAGAGAATTATTGAAATTTTGAATTCGTGACATATAATGATTCTGATATTAGTTGTTACATCATCTATGTGAACATAATTATGAATTGAACAGAGATTTTCTTTTTATATCTTTTCTTTAAATGAGACAGAAGAATTTTGTTTTAATTTCTCTCAATTTACCGATTTGTGTCTCAAAACTGATATTGCTAAGTTTTTTACCTTAAGGAAGAAGAATCCGATCGGATAAGTTGAAAAGTATCGATTTTAATGTTATTTTTCCGAACAAATTGAATTTAATGGTAAGCTTTGCGAATTTTTAGTTCAAGAACATACTTTAGTTTAAAATGATTAATTATACTTCTCAATATGATAATATTTTAACCTTTTTTGGATGGATGGAAGAGGGACAAGGTTTTTATTTTTCGACCAAAGCTATGTGAAAGTAACCTTCAAACTCTAATTTTATCAATAAATTTCAATTCATGATTTTTACCTATATGCTTTTGAACATATTAATTTAAACCTTTCCTGGACGCATTAAAAACGAGAAGGATACATTTTTTCACCTCCTCACCCCTTTCCATGGCCAAAAATTCTGTTGACAAAACATTTTGCCTATTTTCATAAATTTGTCGAAAAGCAACCTTGATCTTAAAATAAAAGGATTTCATTTTTCATTGTGACTGGAATAAATATTTGTCTATCTTTCCCCATCTGATTCTTCCCGGTAAGAAGGCTTGCATCACTTGCATATTTAATGCATTACTTGCAATATTTTTCGAAATTCCAAAAAGTATTGAAGTAAATTAAAAAAAAAGCGTTTTCCCGATATACTTGTAAGTTTCTGAATACAAGTAAATAAAGTTGGACGTAAAAAAGTTATAGCCATTTCTGAGAAAAACGACTGAGAATTTAAAAATAAAAATTTCATGGGTTTTTAAAATCGCCTTTAGGCTTCTGTTTTCGGTACCGATCGTGAGAGAACTCTTCAGTGTCAAGTGTTGCGTTTTTTGGCTTTGGTGAAGGGAATCAGCGTGTGTGGTGGCAGAAAGGGCAGTGAGTGCGAGGTTCAGGTGTAAAGGAAGAAGGGTGAATGAAGGCAAGTGTGCAAAGGGTGAAAGTAAGGTGTGAGAAAGGAAAATTAGAGCGTGCACATTTTTTTTTTGAGGTTAGGAGTAGAAAAATAGTTGTCTGGCAAGGGGGGGGGGGCGAGAGGTAAGCAAGTTAAGAGCGGGAAACGTCGAGGACTACTTGGTAAGGTAGGAATGCCGATCATACGAAGTCCACAAACGGGCAACAGAGGGCAGGGAATGGCTGAAGCAAGGGCTGACGATTTTGGTAGCGCGGGTGGTGGGGAGAAGGAAGAAATTGTCAGTAGCGAGGAGGAGGCGTTCGAGACACCGACCAGGGGCGGATCGACAGAGAGAAGGGGGACAGGCACGAGCCAGAAACGAGGGAGACCGTCAAATTTACAGCGCCTCAACAGGCTAGGTAGTGCAGGCTCTAATAGGAGTCTGGATGAATGGCAAAAAAAAAAAAGGTGAGCGCGACTAGCAGTGAAGGGGAAGAAAAAAGAAAAAGAGAGGAAGGGGAAGATGATTCTGAAATGGACAAGGAGAACAAAAAAGTTAAGATCAAACGAAAAACACCAGACAGAGATAGGCGGGATGGGGGGATGTTTGAGAAGCTGGAAGCCCTGATAAAAGGATTTAGAGAGGAAACAAGGAACAGTCTGGAAGATATGACTAGGCAGGGGAAAGAAGTTAGGGGAGAAGTGAGAAAAGTAAGAGAAAAGTGGGAAGAGTGGGATAAACTCTGGAAAGAGGAGAAAAACAAGGAATGGGGTAAACTAGAGACCATAGAGTATAGACAGAGAGAGATTGACGAACAGACAAATATGGAGATAAAAAAACTGGAAGAACGGGTAAGCAAATTAGAAGTTAGGAATGAGCATATGGGGAAGGAAACAGAGAGTGCGGAAAAAGTAGAAGGGTGTGATAACGTGCAAAATGAGAATGAAAGATTGAAGAAGAGACTGAGTGAGATTGAAAGAAGGTTGGAAGGGGAAGAAAGGGCGAAGAGGAAAAATAACATAGTAGTCAACGGAGTGAAAATAGAGAGAGAAACAGGGGAAATTGAAATCAAAAATCTGCTGAGAGATATTGGAGTTCAGGTAAGCGTAGAGGGAGCTAAGAGAATAGGAGGGACAAAGGAAGGAAAAGAAGGAATGTTTATAGTAAAAATAGGGAGTGAGGAGGAGAAAAAGAAAATTATGGAGAACAAAAAATTATTGAAAGGAAGAAGGGAAAGAAATGAAGAGGATCTGACATGGAGGGAGAGGGAAAGAAGATGGCGAATAGACCAGAGGGCATGGATAGAGAGGAAAAAGGGGCACATGGTATGGATAGGGAGAGACAGATTATGGATAAATGGGGAGGAATGGTTCTGGGACGAGGAATCAGAAGAAATAAGGAAGAAGGGGAAAAGAGTTGAGAAAGGTAGAAAAAAGGAAGATACAAAAGAGGTTAGCGATCAAACAGAGGGGTTTCCAAAAATCAAGGCGGAAGAAAAGTAAGGAAGATAGAAGAGGGAAGGGATGGGAAAAACGTAAAAATAGCTTTCTGGAATGTGTCAGGCTTGAAGAACAAGAATGAAGGTTTTTGGCGGGAGTTAGAAAAATGGGATGTGATTATGATGAGTGAAACCTGGGCAGATGAGAAGGATTGGAAGGGGATGAAAAGGATGTTACCTAAAGGGTATGTGTGGACAATGCGAGAAGCAAGAAAGGAACACGTGAAAGGTAAAGGGATGGGATACATGGTCTCAGGGGTGAGAAAAGAACTGGCAGCGAAAGGGAGAAAAGAGGAGGATAGGGAGGAAAAGAATGGAACAATGGTAAGAAGGATTATAATTGGAAAAGTCAAAATAGCGGTGGTTTGTGTATATAGAAGAAGAGGGGAAGAGGAAGGTTGGCGAGTAATAAGGAGGTGGATGGAGGAAAAGAAGGAAGAGTTGGTTTTGATAGGAGGTGACTTGAATGCTTGGACTGGCGAGCAAGGGGGAGGGACTTGGGATGAAGAAGAGGAGGCCTATATAAGGAGCTCCAAACATAGGGAGATAGACAGGGAGGGGAGGAGGTTACTAGAAGTAATAGGAGAAACAGGATGGTTCATATGTAATGGCAATATGAAAGGAGATGAGAATGGAGAGATCACATTTATAGGTAAGGGAGAAACGGTAATAGACTACATCTTAGCGGAAGAAAGAATAAGGAATATGATATGCAGTATGATGGTGGGGAATGAGATAGGGTCCGAGCACTTCCCAGTAATAGCTACACTGAAAGGTGGCGTCCACAAGCGTGGCAGAGGGAGAAAGGAAAGAGGGGGGGAAAGGGACACGAAAATGGGAGTCTGGGGGGTAGATAAATTAAAAGTGTTAGAACAGAAGATGGAAAAGGAGAATGTTATATATGAAAAGGAGGAGGGAGTAGACTCGTTAATTGAAAGGTTGAAAGGGTCGATTGAGAAGGTGAGGGATGAGATAGGTAGAAAAGAAGGAAGAGAAGACGGAAAGAGAGGCTGGTGGGACGAGAAATGTAGGGAGAGTAAGGAGAGAATGAAAGAGTCTGTAAGAAAATGGAGAAAAGGAGAAATAGAGAAGGCGGAGTACAACAGGAGAAAAAGAGAACATGAGAAGATGCTGGAAGGGAAAAAGCAAAGGGGAAAGGAGAAATACAAGGAAGAAGTAGAAAAAGCAATCAAAGAAGGTAGGGTCTGGGATGTGATAAACAGGGAAAGAGGAGGAAGGAAGGGCGTGAATGGAGAAATATAAATGGATGAATGGACGGTTTATTTTAAGGGTCTGCTAGGGGGAGAACAAAATAGGATCGAAGGGGAAAATAGAAAGACAGTCCAGGGAGAAATGGAGGAAGCGAACGAAATAACAAGAGAAGAAGTGAATGAGGCGATAGATAGACTGAAAAGAAACAAGCCCACAGGAGAGGATGGTATGGAGAACGAAGCGTTAAAGTATGGAGGAGAAGGGATTAGGGAAGTGATGTGGAGGATATGCAACAAGGTCTGGAAAGGAGAAGGGTGGCCGGAGGAGTGGATGACAGGGCTGGTAGTACCGCTTGTTAAGAAAGGGGAGGGTAAGAAGGTAGAAGAGTACAGAGGGATCACTCTCATGCAAGTGGGCTATAAAATATACACAGAAATTCTAAGAAAAAGGTTAGAGAATCAGATAGAAGAGAAGCAAAGTATCCCACACAACTAGACGGGATTTAGAAAAGGGATGGGGACAATAGACAACATTTACGTACTCAACTACTTGGTTAACAGAAACCTAGGGAGAAAAAGAGGGAAATTAGTCGCTTTGTTTGTAGATTTCAAAGCTGCTTTTGACTCAGTGAATAGAAAAGTGCTATGGCAGGCAATGAAAGAGAGGGGAATAGAAGAAGGGCTGGTGGAGAGGATAAAGGAAATTTTTACTGAAACCAGGATTAGGGTGAAGATACGAGGGGAAAAAGGGGAGGTGTTCTGGACAGGTAGAGGTCTAAGGCAAGGGTGCCTGTTGAGTCCACTACTTTTTAATTTGCTGCTGGCAGACCTAGAGGAGAAGCTAAAGGAGAAAGGGAAAGGGTAAAAACTATACTACCTAGCATACGCGGACGACGTAGTTCTATTAGCAGACGATGAGAAGGGGATGAACCTAATGATAAGAATTTTCGAAGAGTATGTGGGAGCAAAAGAACTAACGGTGAACGTAGGGAAGACCAAGGTGATGTGCTTCAGAAATAGAAAGACCAAAATAGGTTACGTTTGGAAGATGAACGGACAAACAGTGGAAAGTGTGGAGGAGTTCTGTTACCTAGGTTTTTGATTTGAGTCAGGAGGGGGAAACGATTTGCAGGTGAGAAAAAGAATCGAAAGTGCGAGTAAAGTAATGGGCCAAGTATGGGGTATAGGAAAGAGAAGGTTCAAGCACGATTGGAGAATGAGGGTTTGGTTGTTTGATGCGTTGGTTTGGGCGGTGTTGTGTTATGGAGTGGAGGTCTGGGGATGGAAGGAACATAGGAAAGTGGAAAGCATGCATGAGAGATTTCTGAGATGGGTAATGGGGGTTACTTGGAGTTGCCCAGGATACATGATAAGGGAAGAACTAGGAAGGGAAAAAATGGTAACTAGACAAATCAAGAGAGCCTGGAGGTTTCAAGTAAAACTGAAAAGGGGAGAGGGGAGCAGAATAGCACAAGTATGCTTAGACGAAGTTCGGAACAAGGAGACGAGAGGCAATTTGGGAAATTCAAAATGGGAGGAAGATAGGAAAAAAATGAGGAGTGTTTGTAATATACAGGAAGGGGTTCTGGATTGGCAGAACATTGAATTAGAGCTATTAGTAAGACAAGGAGAGGAGAGATGGAGAAAGATTATGGATTCGAAGTACAATAGATGGTATATGATGGTCAAAGGGGTGACGGAACCAGAATATTTGCAAAAGATGAAAAAGGAAGACAAATGGAATAGGGTGATACGGTTTAGAATGGGGGAAGGAGTGAGAGCTTGTAGATATTGGATGGATGAAGAGGACAATCTGTGCAGAGTATGTGGATACGAAGTGGAGTCATGGGCACATGTGTTAGAGAGGTGTACAGGAGAGGAAGATGGACAGTTGAGTGTGGATGAATGTGTAAGATGGATTTTGGATGATAATGGACAGGGAGTGATGTGGATGAGAAAACTGGAAGAAATAAGAGAAAGCAAGAAATCAGGGCAGAGCCAAACGGGTAAAGGAAAGTAACTTGTAAAAATTTTAAATTTTTAAATCGGTGAAAATGCATTTGATGGTAAGAGAAAACGGAGGCCCGGGAAGATCGCTCATTGTCTGTAGTTTAAGAAGAATAATACTAAGATTATTGTTATTATGTAAGGCGATGCATTAGAAAATAAGTAGCGGTTAAGGTAGACTAAGGATGAAATGTAAACATATGTACAGGGAGCGGAGGCCCTCAAACCCGTAAAAGGGAGAGTTCAAATATACAAAATCCCCTTTGGACAGCGATTAAAAATATAATTTATAATTTTTTGCAAAAACGGAAACTTGCTCCTGGGGTATGGCGATGCTGAATGAGAATAAAAAAGGTTTGATAAAAAAAATGATTTTTTCGATAATATCAAAATTAAAGACCGCGATATAACAGTATTTAAGGAAGAAAAATTATTACTACGTTAAATTTTCAAATAAAATTCTATTGAATTTTTTTTCAATTTTGTATAAAACAACGATATTTTGAAAAAAAATCTATTTACTACAATGTGTGCTTGATTCTTTAAGAATGTTGAATGCAATAAACCTATTTTCGATTAAAATATTGGTTATCTAGCTCTACATTTGCAATTTTTGGTTGAAACCTTTTTTTTTTGTTATTAAAATCGCATGTTCATTGCGGATCATTTCAAATTCAAACTTTCCAATTTAAGAGTTTGTAAATTTTTTCATTAATTAAACAGCTTCAAAAGGATTTTAATTATGAAGTCTTCCAATGAATGTAGAAGGTTTTAAATCTTTCTTAAATTGCGAGTTTAAAAGATTATATGATAAAGGTCTTCAAATTTGAATGGTTTCAAGCTGAATTTCCTCTCAATTTTCTATTTCTTTATGATGCGGATTGCTCATATAGGTACACAAGTATAGATTTTAGGGCGAATTTTTTAGTGTTATTGGTTTTTGTTCGAAAAATTAATTGCAGTTAGAAAAAGGGACTGACAATGATCCCTGCATTTTCCAAAGCGTATTGAAAAATATAGACTATTTTAGACATTTCAGACCGACCATAAGGGCCATTTTCATGCGGACGCCTACAAATATTTATACTCTGGTAAAACTCTTACTTGAACCGTATGATTTGACTGAAATCTTATAGAGGTAAAGTTTATATTTTAAATTATATTTTGTCCAAATTTGGCTATATTTAAAAAAAAAAAAAATGGACTAATTACAGATTTTTATGGGAAAGAGCATTGCAGCGAAAGGTTTAAATGTTTACTAAACAAAGGCTTACATCGGAAAAAATAATTTCTAATAAATTCATACTTTTTTTACGTATGTACGCATTTGTACGTAAGTACATATGTATATTTGACGGTTAAGTGTTAACCCTTTACAAAATATTTCGATTGTAAGACCCTGAAGTTAGTTGAAATTAAGTTTGACGTTTCAGATATGAGAGGTTCCAGTGTGCTCAAAGCACCTCAGATTATAGAACAAAATCTTGAAATGTTGAGGTTCAATTAATTCTAAGTTGGGAATATTTCCACTATAATTAATTTCTAAATCCGGAATACAAATATTAAAAGTTTAATATTGGTTCATATTTTTCGATTTTTTACATTCTCATCTAGAGAAGGTATTAGATTTGTGTAAAATTTGACCCCCCCCGGTTTTTGTCAAATGTCCACGTTTTGAGACCCCCTGAACC